>JAVDBV010069156.1:0-15420 GCA_032619315.1 Piper longum
AAGGTGAAAAATAGTGAGAATGATATATATATATATATATATATATCATTCTCACTATTTTTCACCTTTAGATAAACTCTGAAACATGGAATATATATATATTTTGAGGTTTATCTAGTGGTAAACAAGTGTGTGAGCTAGATTATTTATATACATAAAGAACAAGGTCCTAATTAAAAATTTTGCCGTTTTCAGACTTTTTTAAACAAGTCACACCTTACATAAGATAAATTCTTCAGTGGAGAGCAATTGGTTTAGTAATATTCTCAATTTATTTTTTTATTGCATTATAGTAATACCGATACATACAGCTTATCAGACCATGAGTGGCAATTTCTTCGCCAGCATTAAAAAAAGACATCAACAAAAAACTGAACTTAAAAAAAAAATCTGCTTAACATATCTTACTCTCCCGACTGATCAGCTTAGTCTAATTCTATTCCTCCTCTAGAGGGGTTTTAGCTAAATCAATTGTAATCATTCCAACCCTCAACCTCTTTTCTAAATTCATCGATATTGAATCAACCGAACGAACTTTCAATCTCAAAAAATCCAACTCGTGCTGATTCTTTCCCCAACTAACGAAGAAATCTTCATAGAATTGACACAAAAAAAAAGTGTAATTATATAAATATTAGCCCTCCAAAGTTCAACTTCTAAGTAACAAGAGAACCACATGAGAGAGCCATCAACAAGATAGCAGCTTCCTTCTCCTCTTGTGGGAAAACATGAGCTTGATGCAATGCTGAGATCTTGCTCAAACTCATCATGCTAAACTCATCAAATCTGATCGCCTTCTTCTTCTTCATGGCAGGCCTTCCAGGCCTGCGCGCATTCTTAAGTTGGCCTGTACTGATCTTCTCTTTGATAACTTCGTTGTTTCTTCCTGATGGTGTACTCTTCACGGCCAGCAACCCCCCCCTAGTAGCAGCCATGGCTCGTCTTGCCTTCCTTTGTCGAATCCCACAAGCATTGCAGAGAGACTGGTTCATCATCAAGGAATGAGATTTATAGAGATAATCACAACTAATTAGAGATAATGAAGTCATGAACATGCCAAAAACGCTAATGTGTTAACATAATTTAAATACCTTAAGCTTGCTTTTATGTGTATGGGAAAAGTGACAAATTAATATAGAATTAAACACAAAACAAAAAAGCTTAATTAATGAAAAAACTGTTGTTGTTGAAGTGAAGATTGAAGAAGTACATAAAAAATAGTACAGTTTTAAAAAGTGAGATTGAAGAAGTTGTAACCATACCTTAGGCCCCTTTGGACCACTCCTCCAAAGAGGAGTCTTGGTAGTGTTGCAGTCAGAGCATACTCTGATGTTGCTAGTGAGTGAGCTAGAACTGCTATGATCATCATCGTCTTCATCACTACTGCTTTGAGGCGAATCCAGGTGAGTTCGAGGTATTGACGAATTGTAATTTGTGGGACTGCCTGCCATGGTCTGTCCAGAGCTCATCATCTTCCTCATCAACCTCATCTTCGAAGACATCCACTTAACTGATCCCATATCATAGAATTTCTTAACACCTTGATCTGTAGTGCTTTCCTGTTGACGACTTTCTATCAATGTCTGTTGTTGCTGCAGATTGTTCTCATCTTCTTGAGGCAAATAATTAATTGCTTCAACCTGCAAATCACAAATAATTAAATGTTAAACATGAGATCTGAAATAAAAATTTTCTCAAGAAAATTTCTAACCTCTTGCTCATGATCATTGTCTTTGTTTTTCTTTATAATGGAAGGGTTAGGGCATGTAGGTGAAGAGCTATCTGACCTAGTACTATTCAGGACAACGGAGCTGCTGATTGAATCATCAAGTTCATGACTTGGAGTATTGAAGGATCGAGAGTAGTTGAGATCATAAAAGGGAGTACTCATCAGTTTGAGGAAGAGAAAGGGAAGGAAAAGATATGATGAAGCAAGATGAAGTTTGCCTATAAAAAAATATCAAAGGAGATCTGTTATGGATAGGGGAAGAAGAAGCAGCATACACTTGGATGCCTGGCAAAGGGGATGGACAATTTAACTCTTAAATAGGCTCAATTCAAGGCCATGAAAGCCAAGTGGTGGGTTAAATATTATAAATATTGCAGGAAGTAGACAAGTAATATTTTAGTATGGTATTGAAGTGAAAGACTTGTATTCGAATTCCACCAAAAATAAAGAAACACGAGTCTACACAGTATGGTGTGTGAACCAGGATATTTTTTTCTCCCTTAAGAGCCCGGAATTGCCAAGTATCTCTTCTTTTAACCGCTAAATAAATTACAAAATGTTTTCAATTAATAATTTGGTAGTTGACAAAAAAGACACTCAGCGATTTTTGTACTCCCAAATAGGAAAGAATTAATTTTCTACTCGGCAGGCTATTCGATTTGAACTTAAAAAATATCCATAACAAGGCAAATAAAACAATTACTCATGTAAAGGCTCTTCTTTAAGCTTTAGGTGAAGCAGTAATTCGACAAGTAGAAATGCTGCCAATTGTAACTCTACACGCAAACCATCATAGGATAAATAATTAGTATAACAAGAGATGAAAAATGACGAAAAGCTCAAAAAGTAAAGCATTATAATTTGGGAGTTAGAAGGTCGGGTTTGGCTCAGAAGAACCCACAGTGGGTACAAAAGTTTTAACTGGCATGTAACTTCGACAACAGTTGCATTGAAATAGATCACAGAATGGGCATTTTGCTTTAGTTACAAAACGAAATTTTAAGGCACCGTCCTCATTGGGCGAAGATATGATCTAAATGTGCATGTAGCATCTCTTTTTTTTTATTCCAACAAGTATCTCCTTCGGCCTTCCACCAAAATAAAAGAAAAAAAATAAACATTTAAAAAAACCACAAAAAAGATTTTAATTTTCACCGACGGTGGAGAAAGAATTATTTAATATTAGTTATATGTGTGTAAATAAGTATGAATTAATTTTTTTTATTTTTTCCCACCTAAAACTGTGGAAAATTTTTTTGCCGCCCTATTATTTGCCACCCCAACTTTTGTCATGATTTTATAGTACTATATTTTAATTTAAATGAATTAGGAAAATCTTAAAAAAAAACTTTTTGACGGTGTAAAAAATGGGAAAGATTCAATGATGATTTAGAAAAAGAAGGTGGCTTGGCTATATATGGAGCAAGTAATTTTTACTCTTTATCTATGCTCCCAATGTTTGGATGCAGTGTGATGGCTGATAGTTGAAATATATGAAATTAAAGTCCAATAACTATTTAAGTACCGTATAATTAGGACATTATTACTACAAGAAAATAGATATTGTTGACGATAATAAGTAATAGTTTAAATTTATCACAGAAAACATCCTTTCTTGACATTATAAGTGATAGATTTTGTCGTCATTGGTACCATACTTTCTTGCTGTATAGAGGCTAACATAAAACGACCATCAAGTGAGCTAAATGGCTTTGGGGTTTTGCAGTTTTAGCTTCCGATTGTCAAGGTTAAGTGCATTTTTTTTTTCAAGCAAGTATTGATGTATTAAAAAAATGGTGTATTATTGCATGCATAGTATGATATATACGATGGCTTTCTTTTTGGACCCAAGAAGAAGCTAGAGCTGACCACAAACCAATGATTAGAGGTGAAGAAGGTGTATGGTACCATGGAGTCCAATTTGGGGATCTTGTGAGTCTGTCACTACGTATACCTTACCTTCGGTGTAGCACAGGGTCTGGTCATCAATATGGGGTCGGACCCCACATTTGAGCAGATCCGTTATTGTTAGAAGGCTCTTGCTAGTCCATGTATATATTAATGTTTATTTTGATAAAAAATGAGGTCATATAAGAGTACTCATAATTAACCATCAGAAATCAATAAACAAGTGACCATATATATATAATTATGATTTTAATTGGGATTCATCATAAGTTTATACTTTAAGAAAAATTTTATATCGATGATGTTATTCACTTACGTTCTCCACCCGTGTCCTTGTATAATTACGAAGTCAAATTTTCTTGATCATAACTAATATTTATCTTGATTTTATAATGTGGGTGGAGAACGTGAACAATAGACATAACATGATTCATATTTTAATCCATGATTATTCAAGTATTTTAGTTTCCATTCGTAACACGTATATCAAATTACTAATCCATGGCAAGTTCGTACCATCGAAGAAGAAAAATGATGGCATGGATAAGCACGTAGCAAATATATGAACTAGAAATCATATGCATGACTGACACACGAGATATTAATTAATATTCCATGCACGGTTCATATATAACACACAAGAAAACTCTTAAAATTTCAAAGGATTTATATTTCTCTATAACTACAACAGTGACTTCACACTTCACAGATCACATCGTTATCCTCGGCCACTTTTCTACGATCAAAAGATGTGCTACGTAGATGCCTCTCTAATCACTCCCCTCTCTTCTCTTCCTCTGAAAGATTTATAAAGGGTGATGGAGATGGAGACAAGGGAAGACGGCTCACCTCTCTTCCTCTGAAAGATTAGTAAAGGGAGATGGAGGTAGAGACAAGGGAAGAAGGAAATGGACAATAATTATTTGGTGGTGGGTTGAGAGAAAAATTAATAAAGGGAGAGGGAAATGGAGACAAGGGAAGAAGGGAAGGGACAATAATTATATGGTGGTGGTTGAGAGAGAGAGAGAGAGAGAGAGAGAGAGAGAGAGAGACAGATGAGAGCTAGCTTTGAGCAGATGAGTTAAATGACAATAATGTGTAAGGGAGGAGAGTAGCTATCGAAAATGCTGGGGCCAATCTGAGGGAACATGGGCTTCTTTGCTACAAGACACCATTTCTGCCGTGGCTTGTCTTATCGATGCAATTGCTCCTTATAATCGACAACATGACCCTTCATGCATGCCCTAACTTATACACTCACATTGATCCCTTTAGTGAGGATGTACAGGTTGTTTAGAGAGTTGGGCTTCAAATCTGGGAGTAGCAGTGTTGATCTTGTATAAGTTTGATGTATATATGCTGGCGGATGAATCTGTTGTTGTGTGGGGGTGGTATTGGGCTTTTTTTTTTAAAAAAAAAGACGAACTTATAATATTGTACTATAGGATTTTTGTAGAGCTTTGTTGATTTTTATTTGGGTTGTGCACGCTGAAACTTTCAAGGAATTGCAGAACATATACAAACCAACACGGTAGTTGAAAAACTGTCATCTACACTATTGAAAGATGACCAGTGAACTTGATCATTTGGAATGATCGATGGACAACATACACAGATAAAGGGAACAAATATTATATTTACATGACAAGGACATATCGATAATAGGAATGGTCCTCTCACGGTGACAAATATTGGGTATTTAAAACAAATCATAAACCTTGTCTCTTTTCATTATCATGCATCAATCATTATGATCACCGTATCCAACAATATTTGTGTACATCACGTCTGGACGATTTTTTCTAACGTAATAGCTTAAGTTATTTTTTTAAAATAATTAACTTCAATTAAAAGTTTATAGTCTATTTTTATAAGATTTTAACTCAATAGGTATTAAATGTAAAATTAAATTGAGTGATCTCATAATTCACCCACCTTAATAAATTTTATCCCCGCAATTCTTATACTTAGCCTGTTATTAGCCTCAACCTATAACTTTTTTTAGTCCGTGACTAGCAACCTAACCAACGTCTATACACTTAGCCCGTTACTAGCCCCAGCCCACGACTTTTTGATCCGTGACCGGCAGCCTAGCCAACGTCTCTAGTCTAGCCCACCGTCTAATACGAAATCAGATTAACTCTAATACTATTTATAATGACATAACTCAAAGTACACCGTAATGGGTCTATGTCATTTCTTTAAAATAGTTCACCTAAGTTAAAGATTTATAGTCCATTCTCCCTTCTTAAATAAGCTGCGCCTTAGTGAGCTCTATCATCAAATATATTTATATATGCGTGATTGTAATCAATAACAATTAATTAATTAAGCTTGGGATGAAACGTATAATTTGTTCTCATAATCAACGAGTTTATAAATTTTGAGGCTCAACAAGTTCCACGCCTTAAAATGCAATCATGAGATCCTGGGGAACCAATCAGATGACCTATTATCGTTTCTGGGTTTCAAGTACATCAACACGAAGATGATAAACATAAACACAGTTAATTTCAATTTATTAAATGAACAACAAGACTTGAACCTTTCAATGGTGGTTTAAGATATTTGTAAAGGACGCGTTAGGTGAGGTGAAATATGATCCAACGGACACTTTTTGTCAACCCCCCTCTAAATGAGCCTTTCAATGATATAAAAAAGATTAACTGCAAACATTTTTGACTTCCCGTATGCTTATTACGCTTAATACCCACCTACTTAAAAGACTTATTGGTTCATATAGAGTCATTAAAATTCAATGGTTTTTTTATTACATAGAAAAAAGATTTCTTGAGCAAGCACAATTTAAATTTGGTTTGTTTGGGTAAAAGAAAAAAAATTTAACGACAATCGAATTTGACCACAACTAGACCCCATTTCACATAGTTAGATCCGGTCACTAGCGGCCAGATTGGCCCCTATGTAAAAAAATAAATGATTTTTATTTTACAACCATTTTGACTAATGATGGTCGAACCTGGCTAGGGATGGTTGAATCTAATTGAACGCGGTTGGATCGCCGATGATGGTTAGGGAAAAGGTGGGGAGATTTTGTTTTTTTTTTAAGATCTAATATGGGTCATGCTTATAATAAGACAACCCATATTAGCCATGGTGCAGTAGGCAACTGCCCTTTATAAAATTAAGAATTATGAATATGATAAAA
Organism: Piper longum; assembly: GCA_032619315.1. NCBI lineage: Eukaryota > Viridiplantae > Streptophyta > Magnoliopsida > Piperales > Piperaceae > Piper > Piper longum. Next base: position 6,804 of record JAVDBV010069156.1, read on the forward strand.
ATGATATTAAATAAAGTTGTAACTATAATTATTTTTTAAATAGAAAATTTAGAAGGTAATATTATAATATAATTATAATTATGAATATAAAATAAAGAATAATATTGTAAAATAGACAAAAGCCATTTATGACAAATTTTAGCAAAGACAAGATTTTCTTAATATTATTTAATTGTTGTATTTTTTATTAATATAAAAGGGTAAATATTATAAATTCTAATAGGGAACTTCATAATATTAGTTAAAAGTCTATAGATTTTTTATATATTATATAGGTATAGATATATATATAATAGACATAGACATACATATAGATTTACTTTCTAATGAAATATTAACCCACAACTCTGAACTCATTTTTTAAAAAAATCTAGAATTTAGAGAACATTTTAAAGAATAATAATTAATTACCTAGGTTTCTATAGCATTATCCCATGTAATTAGTCATTTTGGTTTATAATTGCCTTTATTTGCATTATATCATATTCTCCCAAAATTTCCAATAATCCTTATTCAGCAAAAATTCTAATTTATATACGAAAGAGTTCTCTCAATATACTAAAATTATCTACTTATATATATATATATATATATATTATGTACTAAAATAAAATATTTATCCTCATATATTGAACTAATTAAAAATATATATTTCAGATTCGGTCGGGCAAGTGTCAGCCCAGACCTTATGGGCCTACACACTTGACCTCGGTCCACTTCTTATCCTTTTGAATTTAGGCCCAAGCCCAGTTAATCCGTGCAGTTTAAACAAATGACTAACGCTGCTACTACACTATTTATCGAACTCAATTAACCAATCATATCTCGCCACGAAGTCAAAAAAGCCATTTTCAATTTTTTTATCGCAGAAAACAAAATAAAAACGTAGTTTTTTATATTCCCAGACAAGGAGGGAGGAGGAGGGATGAGCGATGGTCAGAAGCTCTACGATCGCAAACCCAAAAAAGGTATCATTTTTACTGGCGTTTGATGCGTGTTTGATGGGGAGAAGCCGCAATCTTGTCTGTTGAAATGTAAGGGAAGGATTTTGATGGGTTTTTTGTTTGATTTTTGCAGTGTTGAAGCAGAAGGTGAAGGATTACTATCCGCCGTCGACGATGGCATCTTCCCAGAGTGCAACCCCTCCACCTCCGTTGCCGCCGAAGGAGTCCTTCGCTAGGCGCTATAAGTTTGTCTGGCCGCTTCTTCTCACTGTCAACTTGGCCATTGGAGGTGTGCCAACCCTTTTACTATTCAGTTTGATTGCTTTGAGTGTACTATACTCTTATGAAATTCGAGAAGTTCCACCCAAGCACTAATAAATGTCGCTGTGGATATGAATTGCAACTTCAATTGCATTATGAATAATGTTAGTGCATTAATGTGAACTTGTACAAGTAGGTTACTAGATATTTATTGTATCAGAAGTTAGGCATCCACCAAAAACACTTAAGAGTCTTCTTGGTACTGTTTGCTGACATTGTTGGGAGACGTAAAATTGATAAAAAGCATTGAACTAAACAAAGCTAAGCATGCTTCTGGAATCTTGTCTTTGTTGATGCAAGAATTTTTCCGACCTTCATTTTGTCAGTCACGTGTTAAGTTGAGTAAATTAGCTTGTGTACATTGCATTTCAGCAAATAGCAATGTGATTAAGTAGTATTTGTCGTATTTGGTATAAAAAGAAGCTTTAAATTCTGGTGGTTGGTGAGAGATGATTTTCAGATTCTTCTGGTCATTAAGAAAATTATCTTATTGGATAAAGGATGATTTTTAAAATGTAAGTTTCAACATACTCCATTTTTTATAGAAAAGCTTGGTGATTGGACATTTTACTATTTTCATGTATGTTTTAGTCTGAAACTTGTGTTGGAGTAGCAATAGACAATCAGAAAATTGACTTATTTGTATGTATTTTTATTTAAAATCTCACAAATTTTATCAATATTTTTGTAATTTGAGGACGACAGAGCTAAAAATGTTAAGATGGATTTGAGATAGAGCTACCGCATAAGCCAAATTGTGTTAGAGCGGTGGGGTTGTTTAAATTGATTACAAAATTTGTGAAAACTGTTTTTGCTGGATGGAGATGGGGTTTAGATGGTTGTAATCCTTCTCTGCAGACACTTTGTTCTTGATGGGTTAAGGACAGATCAAAGGATGGTGTGGATGAAATTAACGTTGTAGAGATTTGTGCTATATAAGTGTTTTGAACTTTATATTGTATACTAACAATGGAATGATGGAATATAATTCATATCCCCCTGTCTGATCATATATGAATTTGTCGATAATGATGGTGATGGACCGATGTTTTAATTTTTAAATGACTTTGTCTTGTGGTACAACCCCTACATTACTGGTATATGGTGTGCTTCTTTTTGTGGCTTGTGAGCAAACCAGATGTTTCTGCAAGTGTTTTACTATATTTTCTATCTGTATAAGTACCGGATATATGCATTGGCTTTATGTGATATTTGTTGTATGCTTTGAGTCTTCTAGACTCTCCGGGCTTAAGTTAGTAGTATTTCTATTTTGTGAGCAAACACTTTCACCTGCTTAAATCCTACTGTGAGGATTTTTAAGTTCTGCAATTGGTTGTTTTCTTTTTTATTCATTTGACTGGAAGGGTCTATTTGGATTGGCTATATGGGTTGGCACATGTTATGTTGGTTTTGAACTTTTAAATCTTGAATAATTACCAGTAAGATCACTCAGCAGTGTCAATGCTACAATAAATAGCAGTTTTTGCTGCAAATGAGGATCTGGAACCTATTTTGGACAAGCCATTGGGCCGAACAGATATGAGTGGCAACATCATGAATGTCTGTTTAATGAAGGCATTTTCTTAAAGATTTGTCTGACCATGCAGCCTACCTTTTCACGAGGACCAAAAAGAAAGAGACAGATCAAGAGAGTGAAGCTGCAACGGAGACTCCATCTCCCGCCTCAAAACAGGCATCTCCTGCTGTTCCAGAAAATGTTGTGCCTGTTTCATCTACTGTAGAAAGCATGAAATTAAATGTGAAAGGAGCCCATCCCTGAAGAGGACCAGAGAAAGCTTTTCCATTGGATGTTGGAAGAAAAGAGAAAAGTAAAGGCCACCAATCCAGAAGAGAAAAAACGCCTTGATGAAGAGAAAGCTACTCTCAAACAGTTCATTCGGTCGAAATCTATCCCAAGCTTCTGATGAATCATATTTAATTTTCTGCATTGTCAAATATGGATTGCATCGTTATGCATTTTATTGGGTTCTCATTTGCTTGCTCACTGTAAAGATGACTTGTGGATTGAGATTTTTCATCTTTTTTTTTATTGTAATTTCATCCAATTTTTATACAGATATCAATTTAAGTGCTGAAGACTTGCCCAGTTGGTACTGCCATGGCTTATTGTGTGTGTTTCACGGATAGTGAAATTTATTTTGTTTTATGCAAAATCAAGGCGGTGTGATACCACGGAACTTGCCTGCTATATGGTTGCCTCAAATCTAAGACTAGTTTTTTGCACAGTTGGTGGAAGGCATCTGGACAAAGACAGCGAGCAAGGGCTCAAGATGTGTTTTTTCATGGTTAGGACACAAGTGGACTAAAGTCTTGTGGCAAGGATTCCAAGTTCGTCTTAAAGATTGGTAAAGAAAGCATGAAATTAAATGTGAAGCTTTACTTTCTCTGAACTTGTCTGGCTTCCTCATAATTATTCCTTCAAAACAATATTACACAACAAATCTACATGTCCTGAATGGCATTTTTGTATGCATATTCCTAGATCTTAACAGAGTATTACAGCCAGTATTTGATTGAGGACTTTAAAGGTAATTATATTTTATTGAACAAATGTTTGGCACAAACAATATTAGTTTATATTTGTCTACCCAGCATATAAACTAGACGACTGGAGAAATATAAACTTGATGAAGACCAGACGAAGAAAGATTGATGGAGATATCTTTAGCCCTTAAAAGTAATATTTTAATTTGTAAATCATACTAAAAGTGGAGTATAAAGATAAATATTTTGAACTTAAATATAAGAATATTCACCTCGAACTTAATGATAAATAAACCTTTTTTTTAAATGATAAATAAATAAACCTATTTTGAGTTGACCAAAATTCTACTCTGAGGAGTGTGGGGGAGATTTGATGAATTCTGAATTAATTAATTTTGAACAGTCCGGGACCAAAATGTAGAGTTTAACCGGTATAGCAAAACACTTTATTTATCAGAGTCGGACAGAAAAAAACAAACTTGTCAATGACATTTCGGTACCGATTAACGCCCGTTTGGGCAGCAGTCCCGTATAAAAGCAGACGAAGAGGGAGGGGGTTAGGGTTAGCAGAGGTGGGGCGGCGAGAGGAAGAAGACGGCAAACATCTTCGGCGGCAGCGAAGATGAGTCGGGGAGGGAGCGCGGCGTCGGCGGCGGCGAAGGGCGGGAAGAAGAAGAGCTCGACGTTCGTGATCGACTGCGGGAAGCCGGTGGAGGACAAGATCATGGACATCGCCTCCCTCGAGAAGTTCCTCCAGGAGCGCATCAAGGTTGGCGGCAAGGCCGGCGCCCTCGGCGACTCTATCACCGTCTCCCGCGACAAGTCCAAGATCACCGTCACCTCCGACAACCCCCTTTCCAAGAGGTTCTCTCTCTCTCATCCTATCTATCATAAATGTTTAATCTTTGTTTTGTTTTTTTTTTCTTTCTATTGTTCAATTTGTCTTCTTTGTTGGTTTCGAAGTTAGAACAAGTATGGAGTCGTTTGCTGTGGAATTTGTGACTTGCTTTGCTTGTCATGGTTGATTGTTGCGTTTCGTGATTTATATTTATTTTAATATTACGAGTAGGGGCTACTAAATGGTAGCTGTGCTTGCGGGTCACATTGGCAAGTGTGCATTTTTTTTCTTTGGATTCTTGCAATTCTTGTTTTGGTTTCTTTTGGACGCAGTTAGTTGGCACGGTCATTCCTTGTGTTTCACTAACTGGTTGACGTTGACAATACTGGTAGCCCTTGCTTTTGCGTGTACATGATATTGTGCAGTGTATATTGTTCTAACGTTGCTCATTTTGTTATATTACTGTGCAGTGTATATTTCTATACTGTGTCCATTTCTTTAAATGATACTGAATCACTGATTTGTATTGTATGCATGATTCGGTGGCCTTTTTCTTTATTTCTTTTATAGTTTGTTAGGTTTCCCCCAAGAGGGTGTTTGGTTGCATCGTTTTGGCTAAAAAAATCATGTTATGCAGGACATTGGCTAAAAAAACGTGTTTCTCTAAAACCTTTCCAAAACTTTGAAATTAATGAAGAGGGTCGACCTCATTTTTATTTTCTTATAAATCTTGAACTAAGCTGCCCTCATAATTGTAGCCGCCAGACATTGTTTTATGAGCTTTCATGTTTCTTAATTGTGACAAAGGATACTCTGAGAAATATATTGAAATTTCATATAAAATTTTATATTGTAACCAAACACTGTAAGCTTGCAAATGGATGGTAATGTGACTCTGAGTACAAGTATTGTCATCTAGTCTGTGGTCTTCCTTGAGATGACGGAGAACTAGTGTGAGGTCCAAGGAAGGATTTTACTTGGACATTTTCTTGTTCATAGCGATCCATGTGCTACTTGCAGTGTTTTCTTTTTCTTGTTCTTTGCTCTTGCAAATTGTTGTGGCTTCAAAATTCTGAAGGGTATAAAGCAGTTGTCTGTTTCATCTGTTGACCGGCTTCTCGCCAACTTCAGAGACATAATTACCATTGTTATTGGGTGAACCTCTGGACTTTTTTTGTGATATGTGGTTCAGTAAATGATGGGACAAATTATTTTCCCTTAATTCTAAAATGCATATATAATGTCAGAATCACTCTTCATTTACAACCTGACTCTTCTATCTGCCCAAGTTTGTAGAAATATGGCTTTGCTACAGACACGGAAACTTGGTTCTGATCGTCAACATTTTTTTTGTTATGTAGGTACCTTAAGTATCTTACTAAAAAGTATTTGAAGAAGCACAATGTGAGGGACTGGCTTCGTGTCATTGCCTCTAACAAGGACAGAAACGTCTATGAACTGCGTTACTTCAACATTGCTGAGAATGAGGCAGAGGAAGAAGATTGATTTCTCACTTTGCATTGTTATAGGCAAAATTTTCTCATTTTCTTTAGCCTCGTCAACATTCGCAGCTACTGTAATACCAGTTTTGCCGTGTTATGTGGTGAATTTGTTCTGGGATGTTTTCGTTTCGCAGTACTATATTTAAGATAAAAAGCATTTTTTGTACCGTTGGGTTTCTATTTACTTGTTCCACCTCAGAGGTGTCTCGTTGGGGATTGTTTGGAATCGCTCTTGCTCAACCGGAAGCTTAATTGACAGATTGTGTTTGGAATCTGAAATAAGGCTGATGGTTTATTGCTTGCAGCTAGTATTGGATGGAATCATGGTAATAATCAACATTTCACATGCTTAGTTGAATAATGAACATCTAAAGCGGGTGCTCTTATGAGAATAGAAACTCATTTTCGATGTGAGATTTATCTGGCAGTGCGCATTATATTTTGTTGTGAATACGTAGGCGAATGCCGTAATCTATGACATATTCTCTCTTTTTTAAAATAATTTGTAGTGTGTGTGTGTGTGTGTGTTTTTAAGGTTTCAAGCGTTGCATTGAGTTCAAGTTCTATACGGGCTGAATTTTGTAAGCATAAATTGTATTCGTGCAGAATTTAGCTGCGTTCTGGACATTATGATTCAGTTTGAAGGTAAATATGACAGACCATCCCAATTTTCAAGTAATAGTTAGGTCGAAATTTTATAATCTTTTTATTTGTGGTTAATAGAGCTCGAGCAAAGCATGAACTTGGGATGGTAAAGTATACGTCTTTTGTGGGTCAACTCAGATAAAAAATTTATTGAAAAATTAGAAGTGAGTTTTACCTCTAATTTGAATTTATTTTAGTAGGCCTTATATAATGAGATTTATACAAATAGAAGAGAATAGAAATTAGAGTGAATATGTAAATGTTGATAATTTTTAATCTTTTTTATTATCAACATGGCCTAGTTTTATATTTTAAAAAAATACAAGTTCAAAAACATTTTAAAATCAATCTCTGCTACAATTAATTTGATAAATGGATGCTGACTATTACGCAGCCACACTTGGCCTAGCGATAATAGCACAATTTATGGATGAGCTATCATGAATATACACCGAAACACTCACTCTATGGATGAGGTGTCATGGAGACCATGGATGAGCTCCCACGAGCGTGCACGAGGTACGTAGGAGCGAAAGACCAACTTGGCCTTGAGCGGCGAGTTATGGTCATTATTTGGAGAGCATGACTAACTTTGAACGAGTATTAGAACATACTCGGAAGTGTGGGACGATGGAGGTCAGCGGTTACAAATATACAATGATGGTATAACAAGGTCTATTTGGTTTGGGCATGTGGGGGAGCATGCCGAACTTACCGAACTTGGAGAAGTGTTAGTAAATGTTGAGTGAATAGACTTGTGTTGGACTGCGAAAATGATGGTTGAAGGCTTTGGTAATTTTCGGTGAAGAGTTAGGGAAACCGCTTACAGCAAGTACCCGACTGCCCGGGAAACTTGCCTACGGGTTGCCAGCAAAGTACCTGACCGTCATCCTAAAGGTAAACGGAAAAATTCTTTCACGGAGAAGAAGCACTCGTGTTCGTGGATGCCAAGAGATGCTAAGGGTAGCATATCTTAGTGAGCAAACCCCTATATAGCTAGTTTTTGTAGTAGGTGCTGATAGAGCAAGTTTGGGTACCACTTATATGGACTTACAAAAGACAAAAATTTCCTCTGCTATATAAGGAGGGGGTGGTCTCTCAATGGGTGCTGCTGGATAGTACCTTCCTCCTACTCATTTAATGAGTTCTAAATATGATGTAGACCATGAGTGAGGGTCTTGGCAAGCTTCGTTGGTTGGAGGACCTTTGTAGTCCCTTGTACTTGCTTGGCGTCAAGTATGAGCGGTGTTGGTGGGCAACACTGGCCAAGACTGTAGTGGCTGAGAGTTGCACCTGCTATACCAGAAAGGTGGATTGCCATGGTTGAGGCATTCGCTAAGCATATGCGCGTTTCTTACCGGAACGTTGGTTGGGTGAGAACCACATCACGCTCTAGCAAGTTGACGGACGCTTGCTAGCCAATCGAGATAAGCGTAGTTTGCCCATGTTAGATCAAGACAGATGCCGGAAAGAAACTAAGTGATGCTTGTTTGTTCTTCGTGTTGCAGAGGCACACGAGATTCATGATGGTAATGGGAGGGGACATTACCGGGCCGGTACTTGGTGGTGCACTACCATGCCATGCTCATGCCTTGCGAGGCAAGTTGTTCAGGACCTTTGAGCAACGGTATTTAGCTGCGATAGCCTCCCACTCGGGCTGTGCATTGTGGACACCGAGAGCCGTTAGATGCATGGCAGATAGATTAGATACGTGAAGCACTGTGTTGGATGCTTGTTATTCCGTTGCGCTAACGTCAGGCTTATGTGTGCTGATCATGATCAATATCAAGGAGCGGCCTATTGTGTCAATCCAATAGGAAGGCTGGCCCTGCTCTGGAGTGAATTGGGTGCCGCACATCGGG
>JAVDBV010069157.1:0-25707 GCA_032619315.1 Piper longum
TTTTAATACTTGAATTGATAAATATATGATCTATACTAAAAAAAATTGATTTAACTAATCTAAAAAAATAATATATTTTGATAACTTCAATAACATGATTAGGAGAGAGGGGGGGGGGATCAATTAATATGGAGTAATTCATATAGTTGGCTGGGCAAGCCATGGAATCTAGTCATCTCCAAGAGTTTTTTGACTCAAAAAAGAATTTTAAAATTATACTAAGAACTAAAATTAACTATATCATGCATGCAATGGCATTGTCACAACAACCTACACACATAATATTAGGTGCAACAATCACTTATTAGTCAGTCACAAAATATATTATTGATATAATGTTTGATAAAACATCATTCATAATCAAGCATTATATAGGGACATATATATATAATGCATTTGAAATCTTATTTAATGATACCTACGTGATTCTTATTTAGTGATGCATACGTATGTGATTGTAAAAACCATCTCCAATTACTCTAATAAGGGCGACGGCCAATATAATTGCCCCGGGGGCTGTAGTTGCATGTGATGAACACACCACCATTGTTGCACTTAACCCTAGCACACCCCAACCGGACCGAGTTGCGCCACACCACTTGAGTGTAGTGCCCACACACCTTGCCGAAGGCACAAGAATTGGTGGTATAGTTGTAGTCATTCCTCTCATTCACCCACGAATTGACGGCGTCCGCCGCCGTCCACTCCCGGCCGGCCGAGCCCCAAAAGAGGTTCTCTCCGTATTGCCCGCCGGAGTGCACCAGCCGGCAGTCACCGATGCGCCGGTTTGCGTAATTCTGCGCATAGGTGGCCACAGTGGGGTCCCACGTCAAGGCTCCGACCCCGACCCACTGCCGGGCCGTGTTGTGGGGGTTGAGGAAGTCTTGTGGGGAGTTTTGGGCTTGGGCTAGGGTTAGGGCTAGGGCTGCGAACAACAAGATGGCTACCTTTGTCATGCTAGCAGCTCTCATATTGTCTGTGATCTCTACCTTAGAAGTTGGTAACACCAAAATTTTTGTACTGGGCAATGTTTGATGAAATCTTGATGCAACTGGGAGGTATTTATAGAGGATAGAAATCAAAGGGCCTGTGCATTGATTGTAGCAATATTACATATGCATGTAGAATACAAATTTTACTTTTGAAATTTTTGCATTTCTTGTAAGACTTTTATGGCATAAGAGCAGCTTACTATTCTACACTTTGATAGCAGGTGTTGACATATATCTAAGAAGAATGTGAATTTTGATTGGACTAATGTATTGGAATTGGAAGAATTAACAGGTTTGTTTATGATAACTTTGTGGTGGATAGATGAAAAGATCAAACAAAGAATGGTCATGAACAAGACTTATACGAGTTTTATTGACTAAACATGCTAATATGCAATTTGTGTCACAATTGTGTGACAATTATTCAATATTTTTATCGATTTAGCTCGATCTGCGACGATATTTTTCGAGATTATCTACTGGGTTTGTTACATGCATGCGAATAACTAAATAAGAATATAAGTCAGTATACGAGTTTATCAACTCGGTGAATTTTTGGAGTCAAAATAGCTAGCATTCCATAATCAAATGTTGAACAAATTACCCATGACTAATCTTTTTTTTTAGATTTCTTTGTCAATTTTCATATAATTAATTAATATTTGTTTCTATATATACGTTATTGAATGTATATTTTTTAGACAATATCAGAAAACCAGGAAAGTTATAGAATATCTATCTATTATGCTCGTATAATATCTAAAGCTTAATTATTCAATATCTTTCATGCTTATTCAACATCACATTAAATATAGACATTGCATAACAATATACTAATAGGGATACTTGAACATTTTTTCTATCACATGAAAGATAGATATTGCATAACAATATGCTAGTAGGACACTTGACCATTTTTTGTATCACATGAAAGATAGACATTGCATAACAACATGTTAATTGGAATAATTGGACATTAATTTCCACATCAAGAACAAGAAGACAATTAGAAGTTGCCAAATGAATTTTTTAGTTTTGAATCTTCAAACTGTCTTAATATTTACCAGTCTAAATCAGTTAGGTAGGTAACCACACATATGGATTTACAAAATTTCCTAGATGCATGTACAAACTTTTTTTTTTTTTTCAAAACAAACTACATCTAGTATTGACATGACATAGAAAAACAGACTTTATAAGCCATTGCTTTGAAATTAACTATCTAGTTTAGAACCCATACTAATTTTTTGGAAAATAATTAATTATTAATACCATCTAATAATTAGACTTTTAATTACATTAAAATGTCTAGAACAATATTACTTATGAATAGAAAATAATTATAATAGGTAGTAAATAATTATAAATTGTAGGCAATTCTCTCATTCACTCAAACATTGGCTACATGTGGTTGTCGAGTCACTATGTAAATTAAATTATTATAATATATTTCCTTTCAATTAAGTTCTATCTTTTAGTTAGAGTCAATAAAAATTTATATTTTATATTTTAACTTATTGTAGTCTATCTTATCATTTAGTAAAAAATTATCTATAAAATTAAAGTTTATGCATAATATAAATCGTACATGACATGACACCTTGCCTACTAAATATTAATTTCCCATAAACAAAATAACAAGTTGGAGATCGCCTTAATATCCACGATTAAAACTTAAACCATTTATTCTTGTCATAATTATCAGATAATTAATTCGTCATTATTTCATAGAGAGAACTACAAAAATGTGCAAAAATTTATGTCAATGCATTTCTAAAATTCAAATATAAATAATGAGCAAGGACCGCCCAAGATGGGCAGTACCCAACTCAATAAAATCTAACAATTGATTTGCACTATTTTACACTATTGGCATTTAAAAACTAAAGTTTTTGATTTGACTCAATTTGATTTGACATGTGATTGACTAATCATATTTGTTGCAAGATTAATCCTTTTAACACCTTATCTCTTACAATTTCCCGGTAAAAATTACATCCTTGAAATTCCATTCTTGACCCCTAGTTTTAGAACCCTTAATCCATTCTAGCTACCTTGGATATAATTTTGAGTCAACTTTAACACAATTGACAAATTTTATTAATAAAGTTAGTAAACAACTCCAAATCGTCCAACACCCAATCACAACCACCGGCCTCTTGGAATGGATGTGATCCTTACCTTAGGAACCAAAAAAATAATGTTTATTAGTGGTGAGATTGACAACCCTAGTGATTTAATTAGTTATTTTTGTTACATATATTAAAAAAGCAATTATAACTAACTACATTAAAATCACTAAGATTATCAATTTTATCACTAGGAAACATCGTCAGCCTAGGAATCTGTAACACCAAAATCCTAGCATTAAGTAAAACATTTTTTTTCAATGATATAATTGGGGATAATTAATTTGTAAGAGATTATAAAAAGTGACCTAATAAGTATAGTGAGAGTGGAGGGTATCTAACAGGTATACATGTCAATAGATGCATGCATACATTGACTATAGAAGATATAAAATACAACTTGTTCATGGAAACTACTCTTGGATTTCTTGCAAGACTAGAAATACCCTGCCCATGAGAAAGAAAAATGAGCATGCATTCATATGCTGGTGGAATCTTACGTATGGTACTCTTCAATAGAAGAGTTTATCAATTATGCATTGATAATATTGTTATTGCAGTTATGTATGTGGTGGACTGTTAAAATGATCAAAAGGAAGAATGCCCATGATTCAAGATGTGCATATATACCAGAGATCTGCATGCATTTTATGAAACAAGCAAGAGAAGCTTTACAAGCTATTTGGAGTGCTTCAACATAGTTATAAATATATGTACATGATGCATGGATCATGACCTGGGCATAACCATGAACATTTCCTGCAAGCTGCATCACCTGATCTCCATGCTGCGAGTTTTGAGATGTTGAAAGCTTCACAAGTTCTTTATGGACATGTATGCATCCATATGTAAGTCACAACATTCGGCATTCCATGAGAAGTCCATGGACATACCCTCCGTGATCATCTGATTCCATCCCGATGGATCATTCTTCTGAAAAAAAAAACATTAGAACGTCGATGCTCTAATCAAAATAACCCATAAACCAAAAGAGGAAAATGGTAGATATCGGCCAAGAGTAGTTGATATTTTTTCACAAAGTGTAAGCATTCTTGATGCAAGCATGCATAAAATAAACTACAAGCTAAGAAAACAACCACAGATCGATTCTAGTACTTAAAAATGTTTTTCAATCAGTGGAGGTAAGTGTCTACATTTTAGTTTGCATCATCACATTTAATTATGTTCGTCTTGTGACGATTTAGTTCAGTGGATGACGCTAAAAACTAACTTCGACAAGACTTACAAATTGATCAAGAGCTTGGCCGATTGACATCTTTCCATACTGAGAGAAGAGAAACTTGGAGAATGTATTTTCATGCTTCTCGGCATTCCTATGTCGAATTATCATGTCATTTACTTTCAAAGAATAAGCACATTTACAGCAAAGGTATATACGAACTGTGAAATACCTGACGAGGTTGCCATACACAGTTACAGCTATAGGTACAGCTCCATATTTGATTGCTTTTAGCTGCATTTTTTCTAATTTCAATGTCATTCTTGGAAAGTGTCAAAAGCAAAAGAGGCGAACAAGAAGTTTATCATTGTAAGAAGCAACTAATCTTGGGTTTGAATAAGTATTTCTGATCTTACGGAAACAAGTACTAAGATACTCGGTGAAGCAAAAGATTGGATGTGACATACTGGAATGTGATGCAACGGATCATGATACGACGAGCATAAGATAACATCAGAACCCGCAAAAATGAAGTGCAATAAGGCTTCATCAGACTTTGTTATAGACCTGAGTTTCTCATCCTGCAAAAAATTAGAATATCACTAGCTAAGCGGGCATCATTCCACATTGTATTCACTTCACCAGAATCCTTTTGATTAGCACCCATGATCTTCATCAAATTGATACAAGTCTAATGAAAGAGGTTACCTTGAGATCATCGAATACTCGCTTAGTAGCAGTATCTGTACCGTTTGTTCCAAAGTTTTCCAAAAGTATAACCTGTTAAAGATTCAAAAGCAACAAGTTGAATAAGAGCTGAAAATGATACAACTTCTCTGCATCTTAGTTGAAAGTGACAACCTCAGCTCCCTTTCTTAATGCAAGGCAAATAGATGCCTTCAAATTTTCCAAGTCAGTTTCTGAAGCATCAGAATATATGCATCCCACCTGATAGGAACCAAGACAACATCCTTAAGACAAACTGAAAAATTCTTGTCATGAACTGGTGCACCATTGACAATGTCAAGCATGAATGCAAACAATCATTTCCTATTTTAGATTGACGCAACCATCAAAATAACCGAGTATCATTACACATAAGTTACCTATACAATTGTATAATAAGATCTTCGATGTTAATTTAGTAATTGCAGTTTAGAGACTAAATCCTGTCCATTGATCCTGAGTTGCTGTAGTGTTGGTGTTCTACTAATACAGTGTCAGCAATATCATATATGTAAGATAATTTCATATAATCAAGGAATTTGTGATTTCAGCTTTTTCTCCAATTAGGAAGGAAGTTACTTAGAGTAGATCTAGTATGGTTTTAGTTTTTACCCTACCATGTATCTGTCTTCTTCTCTTGATTTCTTGCTCTTTTATGGCATCTCCTTGGAAGAATGACGCATAAAGAGTAGTTGTCTACTTTATTAAGCATTATTTTTTCTTAGCTTCAACAGCATGCATTTATTCTACACTAATATCTAGCACAACAAGTAAGGAAAAAAACAAATGGCAGTCATCATAGTACACGACCAACTACTTACGACAGCAGATGAAAGTCCAGAAAACTTCAGCCGTTGCCTCAGTATATTTTTGCAAGCAACCTTTCCCTTCATGCTCTCAATTGAATATGTCACAGGCAGAAACCTATCTTTTGAAGGATCCCAGTTGTTGGCATCAAACCCATAAGGAGTAATCAACAGCTTATGTCTGAAAAGAGCATAGCACAATATTTTATGTAAATGAGAATCACAAATTTTTTTATTTAAAACATACACACTGCACATCTGAAAATCCATAGAAAGGTTCCAGCAAACATACTGATTTACGTCTAAGATTCGTTCCAGACCATAGCTCAAGCTTTGAATTATGCTTTCCTTGGTATACAGAGAGGAGATCATGACTTTATTGGAGTACACAACTCCACCCTTCATAAGGAAATGCAATGACAACACATAGAAAGAGTTTAAAGGGTTACATGATCATAAATGCTAAGCACCTATCTAATCAACAAGAAATACCCTCAACATGTAATTCAGTCCAGGTCCATATAACTAACACCCTAACTCGATAAGTATTATGTGCTTCATCAGGCATTTTAACATTTATATTCATAAATGCAATCTTCTGAAACTCATAAATTTGTACAAAACATAGAGCAAGTTACCTTTAGAATATTGACAAGATGTTTTTTCGTGTCATCTTGCAAACGATCTGGTCGATGAAGTCGAAAAGGATCAAGTCCACACAAAGTTAACTTTTCTGGATTCTCAAGACACTATAACAGAGATTATCACAGCAGTTATAATTGCCATTCATTGAGCAATCAATATACATCCAAAACCACCAATACTCTAATTTCAATATGCTGTTTGATAATATTAATTCCACTTAATGTAGAAAGTTCATGTAAACTTCTGTTATGAACTGCAATTTGACTATGCACCACACACACTCATACCAAAAATATTTGCACTGAATGGTTTAGACAGTTTGCTGGAATAACCTTATATGCTTATCTTTAAATATTTCCAAGTTCAGTCATAGAAAAGTGATAAGTGTACCAGAATCGGCTAATTGCAACTAATCTGATGTAGTCATTCAAATCTACTGGCATAGGGCCGACATAACCTTCATCACAAGTGAATAGAAGGAAAGTAAAGTATCCCATTTAACAAATATCTTGCCTGATTTTTCAATTCATGACATGTCAGCAGCACTCTGCAACCTCCAAGCCCCTGAGCTATCAAAAGAAGAAATTTCAACATTCCACGACTATATACCACCAAAGAAGATGTCAAGACGCGCACAAACATGAAAACATACATAAAAATAGATAGAGCTAACTAAGAAAAAGAAAGTCCTGCTGTCAAGGGAAGAGTAATTTGATTAAGAGGCCACACAGACTGTCAGCTGATGAAAGCAAAATGCCCCACCATTCAATCGGCTTTTGCACTGACAATTGTTAACTGCACACTTTTGGTCTATTCAACTCGAGACCAACAAATTTTGTGAATACATACAAGGCATGATGAGAGTAGTTCAAGAAGACCCAATTATTAGAGATGAGAGTATGTAGAGAATGTAATGAATATAAATTTTCTGTATTTTGAGTATTATTGTAGCAACGGCTATTTCTCTATTTTGCCCATTGCGCAAGCATTCTAGATTGTTCTTATTTGTGTACATATAAAGGCTTAAGGCCAATGTTAAATAGTTGGTTTTACACAATTCTCAACATGGTATCAGAGCATAGTGAGGGTTTGGCGATGGCAATTTGATCAATTGTTCTTCCCAAATTCATCTGTGTTTTTGCTGCACCGGCATCACCATCGCAGTGAAGAATGTGCTTCTGCTGGTGATCTTTGGTGTGGAAGATCAGTGTTGCACAAAAAAGGAAGCTTTGGGAGGGTTTGGCATTCTTACTCTCCTAATCTGATTGAACTGTTATTGTTTTGTGTGGTAAATCTCTGTTTCTTTGTGACGATTCATATTCACAGTTGTTAATTTTTCAGATTGCTTTATTTGAGCTGCTTGCATTATTTTGCTACACAAAGTAGTAATGGCAAATGATCGAGTTGATACTTCCACTCAAGATAGTCAGAGAGGAGGTTCTTCTGAACAAAACACTTCGTCAATGTTGCCTGATTTGTTGAGGTTTCCTGTTGATCCATTGTTGCAGCTTCAATGGCAAACAATGTTTGGAAATACATCATGTTGAGGTCAATCATCAACATCAAATGCTGTGTTTTTAAACTCTTCACTTCGTTATCCATATCCAATTCACGTTCATGCTCCTTCATGTGAACAATTCAGTTGAATTCAAAGAACTTTCTACTATGGGAATCTCAGATCCTGAACTTGATCGAATCACAGAACTGCATTGGATTTATTGATGGATCTATAAATTCTCCTCTACATATTGGTTCTTCTGATTCCATTGCTGTTAATGGAGAGTTTATGGCATGGAAAAGGACGATAAATTGATAAAGGGATGGATAATTGGATCGTTGAGTGAGGAAATTCTTCGTCAAGTTGTTGGACTGGCTATAGCTGTAGATGTGTGAAAATTATTAAAGGATTATTTCAACAAAAAGACTATGGAAGGGAGTTAACATTACATCATTAGCGGGAAACATTATGAAGAGATAATTGTGAATCTCTTGATGACTATCTTCTGAAATTCAAAGCAATTTGTGATGAACTAGCTGCAATCGACAAGCCACTGATGGATGATAGAAAATCATTTTGGTTGCTGAATGGCTTAGGAGCAAACTATAAAATGTTCACTACTATAACTTTAAGGCCATCTTTTCCTAATTATATGGAATTGTTATCAATGTTGCATAGCTATGAATCTAGGATTTTGCTTCAAGATTCAAATTTGGTGACACAACAAGTTGCATTTGCTGCAAACAAGTATAAAAAGGCAAAGGCAAATGTTCAGAAGGTCACTTTGGAGAATAGAGGCTTTGAACCTGCTGCTGTGACAAATTCCTTGGCCTCAGAACTAACAAATAAGCTTACTATTAATGCTGATTCAAGCAAATCTGTGTTTCAACCTGTCAAGTCTGATAAAGAACTCAAAGAAGCTTTGCACAAATTTAAAATTGTCTGTCAAATTTGTCGCAAACCAGGACACACTGCGTTTTAAGTGTTTCAAATGAAACATAGTATTCAAGGAGAAGAAGTCAGCCGATGAGGTTAAACATACTCAACATGCTTTGAGTGCTTTCCAAGCTCAAAATGTTGATGTTAATCTATGGTTACCTGACTCGGGTGAGTCCTCTCATATGATTGGCAATCTCTCCTTATTTGATGACTATGTATGCTATGATAAATTAGATGTGGCATTTATTGGTGATGGGAAATAGTTAGATATTGAACACATTGGTTCTGTTAATATATATACTGTTTCTGGTCTAGTAAAACTAACTAATGTGTTGCATGTACCTTCTTTACAACAAAATTTGTTGTCAATTAGTCAGCTCACCTCTGACCATAATTGTGTTTTTCATTTTAACTCTGAGGGATTCCATGCGATCGACAGAAGATCTCGAAGAGTAATTCTATCTAGCACTTGCACAAGCAGCATCTACAATATCACATTTGGACAACATCTTGATCTTTATTCAAATCGATAAAGGAAGAAATTAGATTTATTTTGGCACTTTAGACTTGGTCATTGCTCTTTTCAGAAACTCAAAGTTTTGAAGACTCAAGGACGTATACAGACTACATCTGAAAAATTTGATTCTGTTGTTTGTAGTAGTAGTCAACTAGCAAAATCTACCAAATTACCTTTCTTAGACAGTAATTCTAGATTTGATGTTCCTTTCCATAAAGTTCATTGTGATCTGTGGGGACCAGCTCTTGTACTGTCAACTGAAAAATTTCGATATTTTGTTGTTTTTGTTGATGATTGTACTAGGTTTATATAGTTCTATCCATTATACAATAAATCTGGCTTCTTTACTATCTTCAAATTGTTAGAGAAACTTGATGATCGATAGTTTTCTACCAAAATAAAGTGTCATCAAACTGATGGAGGGGGAGAATTTACTGGTCATGCTCTCCAAACATACTTGGCTGAGAAGGGAATTTTGCATCAAGTAACATGTCCTCATACTCCTGAACAGAATGGAGTTGCTGAACAAAGTTATAGATTCATTGTAGAGACTGGTCTAGCTCAGCTATTTCACAGCAAAGTTCCAAGTTAATTTAGCGTACATAGTTTCCAAACTGCTGTTTATGTGCTCAATAGGAGGCCATCATCTGCTTTGCCAAACAATTCATCTCCATTTTTTGAATTGTTCAAAAGAGAGCGTGACTATTCCTCCTTATGAGTGTTTGGATGTAGGTGTTATCTGTGTCTTTAAGCATACAACATGAATAAGTTTCAACCACGTTCTCATCCATGTGTGTTCTTAGGGTATAAAACATCCTATAAAGGTTATGTCTGTTACAATCCCTAGTCCAGAAAAATTCATATATCTAGACATGTGATTTTTGATGAATAAGTTTTTCCTTTTGCTGAAACTGGTCATAGTACTTCATCTCCATCCTCTCAAGCAAGTTTTCATACTTATTTAGAATTTGTTCCTTTGCCTAATATGCTATCATCTACAACAAGACAAGATGAAGAATTGATATCACTTGTTCAAGAAAATCGATCTGATCCATTTGTTTTAACTGTTTCCTCTACTGACAGTAATGAAGACAATAGTCCTTGTATTCAGGAGTGTGTTGCTTCAATTCCATCTTCTTCTAAGTCTAAGCATGTTGAAGGTCATTCAATGATTATTAGATCCAAAGTAGGTATTCTAAAACCAAATCCAAAGTATGCCTTGATCACTGTTGTTGAAACTATTATTGAACCTAATTCAAGGCTGCAATTTCTCATCCTAGATGGTTAAAAGCAATGCAAGAAGAACTAACTGCTTTGGAGGAGAATGATACATGGGAACTTGTTGATAAGGAAAGACATATGAATATCATTGGTACTAAGTGAATTTTTAAAATAAAATATAATGCTAACAATACTATTGAGAGATTGAAAGCTCGGCTAGTTGCAAATGGGTATAACCAACAACAAGGTGTTGATTATTCAGAAACATTCTCACCTATTGTCAAGCCAACAACTGTAAGAATTGTTTTATCTCTTGCTGCTATAAAAAATTGTTATGTTCACGAAACGGATGTTAAGAATGCATTTCTTAATGGTGAATTGCAAGAAACTGTATATGTTTCTCAGCCACCACGGTTTAAGAATGCATTGTATCCAAATGCTGTTTGCAAACTTAAGAAAGCTTTATAAGGTCTTAAGCAGGCACCGAGAGCTTGGTACGATAGGTTCAGCCCTTTCTTATTCTCTTAGGGTTTTTTGTCCAGTAATGTTGATTCTTCTTTGTTTATTTTAAAACAAGCTAATAACATTGTTATTCTTCTTTTATACGTTGATGACACGTTAATCATTGGAAATTCATCAAGTCTATTAGACAATTTTTTGATTTAACTTCATCCGGAATTTGCTATGACGTATCTTGGACAGGTTCATCATTTCTTTGATATCCAAGTGCAAACCTCTATATCAAGTCTTTTCTTGTCTCAAAAGAGGTATGCTTTACAGTTACTCCAGAAAGCAGGGCTACTAGATTGTAAACCATTGTCCAGACCAATGGTTAACAAGCTGATTATTCTAGAGAATTCACCTCTACTTTGCAATCCAACTTTGTATAAAGAATTAGTTGGTTCATTGCAATATTTAACATTTACGAGACCTGATATTATGTTTGCTATTAATTAGGTATGTCAGCTTATGCATGATCCTACTGAATTTCACTTTGCTCAAGTGAAGAAAATTCTAAGATATGTAAAGGGCACGCTGTAGTATGGCCATTTTCTTACTTCTAATACGGATTTTCACCCCATCATCTTATTCTAATGTAGATTGGGCAGGTTGTCAAACTACACGAACATCTACTACAGGGTATTGCACATTTGCTGGTGCTAATTGCATTTCATGGTCTTCTAAGAAACAACCAACTATTTTTAGATCAAGTACAGAAGCTGAATATCGCGCCATGGCTATTGCTGCAGCTGAAATCAATTAGATCACATATTTGCTCCAAGATCTTCACATACTTCAATCTAATGTTCCAGTGCTCTATTGTGACAATCTTAGTGCTTTGTATCTTTCTGTGAATCCGGTTTTTCATGCTTGAACTAAGCACATTGAGATTGATTATCATTTTGTACGAGAACAAATTGCTCTCAACAAGCTTGAAATACGACATTTCTCTACAACAGAACAACTTGCTGATATTTTCACCAAGGCCTTGCTGTAACAACCTTTCTCTCGAATTTTTTTCAAGCTTGGAATTGTAGCCATGTTCAGCTTGAAGGGGGGTATTAGATGAGAGTATGTAGAGAATGTAATGAATATAAATTTTCTGTATTTCGAGTGTTACTATAGCAATGGCTATTTCTCTGTTTTGCTTGTTGCGCAAGCATTCTAGATTGTTCATATTTGTGTACATATAAAGTTTGAAGGCCAATGTCAATAGTTGATTTTTACACAATTCTCAATACCAATTTGGTAAGAAATTTGTAAGCCAAAAAGGCTCTTTCTTCTAGCCATTGCATTCTTTCTCTTTGTGTGAATTTGAACTGGTTCATAAATATGTATTTTATTTCAAGCGGCCAAATGAAGCCCATGCCATTGATACAAACCAATGGTAATTTGATGATGATGATGATGATGATGATGATGATGGTAATGAGGGAGAGGGGGAGATAAAGTAAGTAAAAAATGAGATAACAGATGCATGAAGTCTTCTAGCAATATCAAATACCATAAAAGCATTGTAGTGCTTCAATTTTCATCTATCAAAGAGGCTATTTTTTAGAAACTATAAATTTTCTCTATTTCTATTCATGCTTGTAAGTTGTCAGTATATAAGCATTGATTTCTGTGTGTTCGAGGAGGATGGGAAGAGTAGGTGAGATAGAGACATTAGCAAAGAAGATGTTACCTGATGCACAAATATGTCCCAGAAAAGTGGCCCAACTATAGATGTTTCCCAGTTATGAATATGCAACACATCAGGTTTTTTTCCTGACTTCAATAAATAGTCTAGGGCAGCACGAGAGAAGTAACAAAACCTGAAGACACCTGAGTAGGAGTGTTAGACAATAGTTTCCCTTAGCATAGGCATATACAAACACATCAAAAGAATACAATGGTAACAAATCATTATAGGTTAGTTTATAAAGAACTAGGACAATTTTAGCAAGTAAATCCATAGAAACGCAAGTGAATATGGCGCTAAATTATCAAATCAAGTGATGAGTGGAGGCTAGCAAATATTAGGAATGTTAGCACTCACCTTTCAAAATCATCAGCATAGCCATATATCCTGCTTCTGTTAAAAAATGATGGATGGTCTAGAGGTTCAATAAATGTAGTTGCTATACCATTGACCAATCTGATAAACAAATGTATAATAACATGGTAAGAAATATATTCAAAGGAAAAGCAACATTAGATTATACAGGTCTTCTAGTGTATGACAAGAAAATTGAACATTGAACATAAAACACTAATTCTCACCCCGTCTGTATCCTATTCTCGTGCCACTTTCCCCCAAAATATGAGCTAACCTCAGCTTCAACTGTTTGCAGTCCCCATACTTGATCTAGAGCCAGTGTTGAATACCTTATTTGAAATGAAAATTCAAATTGTCATCATAAAATAATGTATATGCCATAACAATTGAAAACATCACTATCACTTCCATTGCAAATCACAACATAATTACCATAAAATTGTCAATTTCAATATCCACTACCATCACCAATGCACTAAGAAAAGATTATATATGTATACCCTTCAACATTTAAGTATTGCTTGCTCGAATGCCATGATGAGAGGCTTCTACACATCTAGTACTCGAGCAGATCAACCTATCAATATAAGGCTCTAATTATGCAATCCATTTATGCAGATGAAGGTTTAGGTATACTCAGTATTGCCATAATCATCATGCTAAACCTCTCATCTTATCTGGTTCAGTTTAAGCAAGCAATCTGGAATCCTCATTTCAATCCATGTTAATGATGCATTTCTCTTAAAAGCTAACTTGGTTTTTTAGTGGAACTTCTACAGGATATTAGGTAATTGATACATAAGATCTATATACTCAGTACTCAGATTAATATAAGTTACATGAATGAAGAAGCGAGAAAACTCCATACTTGGGTAGTACAACTTCCACAAAGTAGCCCTTTTCTTGCAGTGCTTGAGATAAGCCTGTAACATAAGATGCTAAAGAACCATTGGAAGTCACTGGAGCCATCTCAGTGCATACATGCACAATATGAAGACCTTGTCTGCATTTTAAGGTGTAGGTGTCACAAGAAAACAGACACTTGCAAAATAAGTGCAAGCATGTTAAAAGAAGCTGAATCATTTTCTAGAAATCAAAACAGAAATAAATCAAGCACGAAATTCTGCCATACGAAGATTTTAAAGAGGTTTGTTTTGTTAGGATTATGAGATACGAAAGGAATTCTGAAGAAATGCTTAATTTTAGTTATTCTTTTTAATATCCTATCGTGAATCTTAGATATCGGCCCATGGACATTTGAGATGAAACCCACATGCAAAACGTGAATCCCTGTCCTAACTGGAAAAATGGTAAGCCAAAACTCAACCCTGGACAAGGAAGACTATTCAAATCTACTGTTGCAAGTTTTTGGCCCGCATCAAAATGAATTCTGGGAAATGATTCAGAAGATTAAAATGCTGGAAGTCCAATTACCCCCTGGCATTATCCGAAATTTGTCGTAGTCGCTTTAGTACGTCCAAATTACTTTTTGTCTGAATGTTATTTAAAACATCAGATTGACTTTTTCTCATTTCAATGATCAGCTTACGAAAGTCTGATGCTTCTCCAGCACCTATCAGACCTGATAGAACCATTGCATCTATTCGAAGCAGCAACTCACCGGTGCTAAATGAATTTTTGTAGAAGGAATTAGGACCTGTTGGAATACACTGTTAAAATCAATTTCCATTGAACAAAAGGTGTGTAACATTTTTGCATTTCACCTTTCACCAAATTTTCCTTTACTTTAGCATTGAGCTCTTGTACTTTGGCACGTAACATTTGATTTTCTTCTTCACATTTATCAAGCTTTTCCATGGCAGAGAGCCGCTGTTTGTTCAGGTATAGAATGTCTACATGATTGATAAACAGGATAAGCATGTCACTGTTTAAAAAAAAAAAGACAATTTGGTCTTATCAGGTAAGCATACTTATAACATTGTAGAATTGGAAAAAAGTTGCAGCAAGTTAGAATCATCGTCACCATCACTTCTAACATTGCAAGATTGGAAAATTGTTGCAAATATAATTAAAAATCATTCTAATTATCATCTACTCCTTATCCCAGCTAGGTTGGGGTCGGCAGCATGGATTTTATGTCATTGATTCATTTCTCTGCAATATTAATGTAGTACTCCTCCATGACAAAGCTGGTGATCATGAAACAGCTTGCTTCTTCATTGAAGCTGACAACAATGCAGTAACATATAGTTATACAACATTTCTGATCAGAAAGATCAGGCAGAGTGTACATAGCTTCATCATAAGAGGAAATTGGCCACTTTAGAGCAATTGCATTAAGATAGAACCAAAAATTTTGAAGAGAGACCATCACATATCGGAAGAAACTATCAGCAGAAGCCCCAACAACCGCAGAAACTTAGATATAAAAACAGTTATTCATGCATTATAATCACGACTATATTAAGGAGAAAAAATAAAAACTTATAAAAGCTCCAGAGCCTTACTCCTCTGTGCTTCATTAAAAAGTTCCTGAATGTCATTGTTATTGGGAGGTTCCCCATTGTTGCTGCTTAATGCAAACAAGTCCTGAGCAAATTTAGAAGAGAAAAGCCATTGAGAAAAAAAACAAGAAAAAAGCAGCAAAAAAACATAATAATGGCTCATAACCTACCCGATAATCTCTGCGATCATCCAACCTTCAAAGTTGCCACCATTCGTTAGTCAAAAAGTTAAAAATAACAATAATCATAAGTACGACATTTACATATTAAAACAAAAATATCATCTGGCTTTCTGGTTACTAATAAGAATCACCCTTATAGGACTAAACCAGTGTACGCCAGAATAAAACAAAAATGCATGAAGTTATATAATCCGTCAATTCAAAATTCCTCAATCACCTTTGGTTTAATGGCTGATTGGACACTGCTTTGATAATAAAAGAGAATTGAACAAATTAAGAGCAATATTTACTCAAGTTGAAAATCTTGGATCCTCATCTAGTGTTAACTTCACCATCCAGTAGATCCCTCAGTGACACTTACCAGGTGCGTGCGCATACAGGTCGATCCTCAACTTACACAGACAAACATGAATATAAAACTTACAATTGAGATGGCCCTTTATAAGGGAATACTCGATCAAATCCATAATTCCTGAAAGATTTACAGTTTTAAATTTGAATATCTAGCTAAGCAGAAGTGCCAAATCGAGCTTTACATTCATTTAACTATCTTCCCCGAAATCGCAGATGATATCGGCAATTAATTTTAATGACCCAAATGAAAACCCGCAAGCAGAATCAAATAATCAACATTGTCACTGCATGACAAAACAAACCAGCTACCAAAACTCCGACTAGTTTCACAGGCAATTACACCAGCATGTTAGGGACAACTGAACCGGGACCACTACAGAATCCACCAAAGAGTTTTCCTATCATCAAATCTACAGCCGAACCTTCTCAGAAGAATCCCGGTTCTTAATGTTTACCATGCATGACATGATCACTTAGGGAACCCTGATTCTATGTATCAAATTATATCCCTTATAAGATATATGAACAAAATGCACTCCAGGATTGAATCGATGCAAATAAACTAATATGAAAACATTAATGAATCAACGAAAAATGTAAAAATCAGGTTGAGCTTGGGCATCACCTTGAGCAACGAGCCTGGTGGAACGCTCTGATGGGAAGCTTGGCCGGCACCAGGAAACGAGGAGGTGCTACAGAAGTGTTGAACAGGGCATCCATGGAGTACCCAGAAAAGGGAGACCTCTCCCAAAGGGGTCTACGCACTGTAAACAGACAAACAAGTTACAAACTGAGAAGCAATTGAGATATAAAAATGGTGGAGATGGGATCTGCCGTTAGCATGACAGGAAGCCTGACACCCGATAATATAGGATAGCAAAAAGCCGGTGGTGCCTGGATTTTCACGTTGGAAAAGGTGTGTTTACAGCCGTTGATGGGAAGAGAGCATAGTAATGAGTGGCCCCTCACCTTCACAGGCTCTAACACATTTGGACTGACGGCCACGAGAGCATTGCACGTACTAAATATATATACTGCTGGTAACAGACAATTATTCTTGGCTGCTTCCAATGCGAAAACTAGAAATAACCCATTTTGGAGAAGCCATGGAAGAATTGCTAGAGCCTGTAGCCATATTAGCTTACATTATTAGTCCTGCTGTAAACCAATGTAGAGAGAGACTTGGAGAGGTTGCTGGGGTTGGTGAGCTTTATTACTAATGAATTGCTAAGGGTTTAACAAATGATTACTTGTATTTATGTGTCTACACTAGATTGAAACATTATGGTTTTTAAATAAAATTGAATGATAAATAAATTATATTAAATACAAAGACCTTTTTATATTCAAAGTTTAATCAACTCAAATGCCTATAAACTTTTTTGCTTAAATCTGAAGACATTATTTAAGTCTGAGGGTGCTGACTTTTCTCAACAAGCACCCTTAAAAGAAAATTTTCAACCGACTGTTAATCTCAAATAAGAACACAATTAGCTCGTATTTTTTATGACCGGTTATTTGGATTTTAATGTAATAAATTAAACTTTGATAAACTTGATTTTATTTGAGAAATTTGAATTAGCTTAAACTGAATTTTAATCTAGTTAGGAAGAATTTATGGTTATCCATGTTCTTGTACCAATCCGATTTCACATTGACTCTCCTTCCTATTTTTTTTTTAAAAAAGAAAATTAACACGAAAAAAGTTATGGTTATTTGTATAAAATTTATATTTTATTAAAAATGTATAGTCATTAATTATTAAAAAAATCAAACATTGACAACAAAATTGTTTTATTTTATTTTATTTTTTTATGGTCCCCGAGTTGACGAGTCTGAGCCGAGTCGGACGGTGCCGTCCGAGATCATTCCGAGTCGAGTCTTCTTCTTCCCCAGTCTCGCCGGCGCCGCCACCCAAAACCTCGCCGCCGGCCATCCCCTCTCCTCTCCACCGCCGAGTTATTTCGATCTCCTCCTTCCTCTCGCCCTGTTATCTTCACCATCTTGGACAACGAAGAAGAAAGGCACTACCTTTACATCCGACGCTCTCTCTAACCAGGCAAGCTTTACCCTCCACAATGATCACATGAAATTTTTATGAATGAAACCTGACCAAATGACTCTTCTCATTGTTTTTAGTTGTGGGGAGAAAATCAATCAATCAATCATTCAATGGATAATGTGGCCGCCGAGTTGCGGCCGGATATGGCCGACAAACCCAGGCAGCTTTTCTTGAATATCATGACTGGGTATCTTACTACTCAAAAACATGCCTTATCTTATCACTACTATCAATCAATCAGCGTGTCTCTACTATTTAATTATACAAGGTGCATTTTTTTGGTTTTTGGTTCAGATGTATATGTATATATGCATGCTTTGCATCATGAATTGTGTTTCTTATTTGTTTGGAATTAGGTGGCTTTGTTGGTCTCATGATGTGGGGTGATGACTTATATTATGAATTGTGTATTTCTATCTGTTTTGATGATTAGGTGTCGTTGTTGTTTTTGTTTTTTTTTTTTATAAATGAGTAGAGTAAGATTCATGTGTTACGTTATGAATATGTTTCTATTTGCTTCACTTTATTTAATTAAGTTGCATTTTTTTGGTTTAGGGTTTTACATGCCTTACATTATGAATGTAATGTGGCTTTGTTGGTTTTGTAATGTGGAGTGGTGATTTATATTATGATTGTGTATTTCTATCTATTTTGATTAATGAGTATATTCATGTTTTTTATTATGAATATATTCCTAGCTGTTTAAATTTAGGTGTTTTTTGTTGGTTTTGTATGTAAATTCATGTTTTATATCATGAATATGTTTCTATTCGTTCAAAAATATGTGCCTTTGTGGGTTTTATTTGGAGAGTCATTCTTTACATTGTGGTTGTAGTTCTGTCTGTTTTTTATTTAGGTGCCTTTGTTGGTTTTATGTGTAGAGTTGCTAAGGTTGATGAATTAGCATCTACCGGAAGCAGATTACTAAGTGGGTTTCGTCATGAACTTGGTGAGGTTTGATTTATTTATAATTTTCGTTCCATTGTGGTATATTGATCTTATGATGTGTAGATTATTCCACACTTGAATAGAATGGATCCGGAGACCTCCTTTTCATTAGAAATCTAAAGTTGTTGCTAACATTATTAGTGCTCACCAAACAGAGAGACTGACTGCATGTGTCGAAGCTGGATTTCGGCATGTGCACACTGCAGCAGAAAAAATTGCTCAGTGTACGTATTGAATTTTTGTAAATTTAAATTTTTTAGGTGTAACTGTCTCATGCTAGAGAGTTTACTCAGGACATGATGCTCTCTGTGGAGTATCTGTTTTTTGGCTGTCAGGTATTCTCAATTGATTCAACTTTATTACTAAGCTGGAGTGTCCAATATAATTTATCACTTGGAACAAATTTTAGAAGTCAGAAACAAAGTTTAGCATATCTTAGTTCTAGCTATCAAATTGAGATACTCTGGAGTGATAAGGAGACTGTATTTGTTTGATCAGTCTCTCTCTATATTATTTATATAATCACGGGTGTCATAGTCTCTATATAAACTACCATTTTTGTGATTTTGCATACAGAAGTACACACTTGGAAACTGGATTTAGTGGAGAATTTGGCCAAAAGTGAGTTCTGCTTTCTTACATTATGTTTTGGATATCTGTTTTAGGTTTCTCTGTTGTCAAGTGAGGATTTGGTGGTTAATTTGGAATATTTCTGTAGTCTGTAGTAGTGCATAACACAATTCCTGTTTGAGCAAAGTATTTTTTTAAGGTATAAATTAATGGTGAAATCATGGGAATGCACATTTGGATCTATGTCTTGGTGTTGTGTGTGGATTCTTCTTTCAACTTAATTACTTGATCTTTTCTACTTTTTCTTTCCTTGAAGATGTGAAGATGTAGGATCATAATCCTTGTTGTTCATGCTTTCTTGGTGAAAACTAGTGTCTTACTCTGCTTCTCCTCTGATGGCTATATGCAAGTGTGCTACTTCAATTAAGCTCATTTTGTTTTATTTAAAATTGGTTTTAACTTCAAATAAAATATTTCTCCAAATTTTTATTTTATGCTAGCTGCACCATTATGTCTCTTTTTACTATGACTTCCATGTGGATGGACTGTGACTTATGGTCTGAAACCAAGTTGTTTTAGCCATATATTAAATTCATTTTATTCTAAACAAGAAAAAAATTGAATATTGCGAAAAGATTATGCTTACTTTGAAGGGAATAGAAGTCACTAAATTTAGACTTTAAAAAAGGGGAGCATGAGGGTCATTGTATGTTAGCATTTTATAACTTCTTATTTACTATCTAAAGCAAGAGGGATCCTATTGGGTGGGTATGGTGATTGTTGGATGGCTTTGCCTTAACATATTCTACTTCCTCATCTACTTTGAACTTCCAGTGCATGCGTAATTTAAAGAATGTATAAAGGGAATCTTGTTTTATTATTGCAGCTAAGAATGTAATTGATGAGCTTTAGTCTTTGGCTGAGGATACTGCTAGTGTGATGGACTCGGTCTTCAAGCATGGTCAGGATGCTTCCATTCAAAAGGTTTTCAAGAACTGCTCAGATTTTTTTTTTACCGGATACGGTTTATAGTTAGTGTTAGCATGCACTACTAGTGTATAAATCTAGCCACCTGCCACAATTTGTGTGACTGTTGATTTTCGCCTATTAGCCATTTTTGTAAATTTATCTGGCAGGTGTTATGTAGTCACATCACATGATTGTTTGAATATGCATGCAAATGAGAGGAAACAGCTTGCAAAGTCATTAATTCAAATTATATGTTAATGTCAAATGCAAACAATTAAGTTTCTAATGTTTTTTTAGTGTTGTTTTTTGCATATAGAAAAAATAATATTTAGTTCTTTACTATCCTACTATATGCTCGTAATTACAAATCTGATCATTGAATACTTTATGTTGTATTGGAATTGTTAGTGAGGCTGTGCATGTAAATCAGAGGTAGCTTGAACAGTTCAAAATTTTCAACTTTAATTTCTCTTTTAGTGCAAACCACATTGAGGGGTTGACAGTGGGCTTTATCTTTACTGATGTTTACAACACCTTTTGCCCAAGCTAATGATGTTTATATCCTAGATAGAACCATCAATGCAAATATATCTAATTACATGTGGAAGCATTTAGTATGTGAATATTGGTATTATTATCTGAGGACATCCAGCTCACGGTTGAACTTTTGTATTGTTTTAGGAAGATGAACCACAAGCTCTTCCTATGCTTGATGTCTCAGAATACAGATTAATGACGCAGATCATTCTGAACATGTACAAGCATGACTACACAATGCAGGTAGCTCGGTTTGTATAAATACTGCATCTCCCCTTTCTCTGTTCACAATTGCTTGGACATGTATATTTTTGTGGTCATGAATAAGTCGTTGATATTCATAGAACTTCCAAAAATGTATCCATGAGTTTCTCAATGTTAAAGATACTCCTGATGATTAAATAAGAAATACATTGTTAACATTCCTTGATAGAAAAGCTGTATAACTGATGGTGCAGGAAAAGGTCATATTATCGGTGAGTACGGAATCTGCAACTGAGGAACTCAAGAGCGACTGTCTCATGTTTGGTTTGCAGCCCTACATAAATAAAGGATTTATGCAAGGAGCCTGGAAGCTTGTTTCTTGATTTTTGTCACCCAAATTAGGCAAGTGATTTCAACTTGAGAATTTGAAGAAAATTTGCCTAGCTATTGGAGGAATTTGGCAGTGGAACTGAGCAGGGTAAGGGTTTAGAACTAATGATGAGCTTGGTTAAAAAATGAAACTCAAAAATCATCATTCCAATGTATGAGCTTAATTTCAGTCTGTTTTCTATTTATGCCTCCAAATTTTTGGAATAAATTTCTTATCCTAGATATTTACAAACTTACAAATATGCCATTGGACTCTTAATACTTAGTTGTAATATATTGAAACAGATTCATATTATATCTTGCCTTGTAAATTGTAATCTAAAAATGTGCTTATGATTTGTATTGTTTAGTGGGAGCAGTTTTTTTTTTGTTGATGTCTTGAATCGTATGCTCTGGTTCCCTCTTTTCTTTTAACCCTAGACAGCAAAACTATTTGAATTGAGATAAAAGTGCGAGAGGTGGTTTTTCATGAATTACAATCATTGTTATCACGGTAATTATGCTCATCAAATACTTCAAATGATCATTCTTTTGTAGCTGCTTCCAAAGACATCCTTTTCTTTCACATTCTCGTTGTAAACTAGTAATTAGAGTCCTTAATGACAATTTAAGTATTGTCCTCTAATGGGTTTTTGAATAAAGTTATTTCGTTTTCTTTTGTTGTTTCAATTTGAAGAAATACCATTGAATACAAGCATATGGTTTGATCCTCTTGAGAAGTCATCTCCAATTTTTGAAGTTGCCCAAAATACCATCTTTCTTTCACTGTCATGAAACTGTTTGACTTGCATAACAACACAAATTGTAACAGCGTCTGCCATTGAAAAAGCATAAAAAGTTGAAGTTTTCCTAATGCCCAACTCCTGAAATACTAAGACTGCGCATCAGATCAGATCATCTACCCTTTCAAGCGCACATAGGTTACCCAAATCTCCAAATTTACCTCGACTAAATGAAACAAAAGAAATTTGCAAATAAGGGGCATTGAACAGATCAAAAGCATTGAAATTTGATTTTTGGTGACCCATTTTATGCAACTACGATGCATGTTTCTATCGTAAAAAAAAACCAACCAATAGATGACCATGCAAACAATCAACAATTTCAAGATCATTGACTTAATGTCCTCTTACTGGTTTCTTTCTTTTCATGTTCGTAACTTCAAAGAGCCCAATAAATATATGGTTTAATACATGTGTATATACA
The DNA here is from genome assembly GCA_032619315.1 of Piper longum. Lineage (NCBI taxonomy): Eukaryota > Viridiplantae > Streptophyta > Magnoliopsida > Piperales > Piperaceae > Piper > Piper longum. The sequence continues at coordinate 23,080 of JAVDBV010069157.1, forward strand.
TGTATAATATACAGTATCTGTTCAACTATAGGTACAACACGCACACTTGACGTGTGATGTCGGCCCAAGATTATCTTAGTGTCATTCTTAAGATATGTTTTCATCTTTTAAATACAACCTTTTTTGTTAATTAATCAACTAGTTGATCATGATATTATTGGATTTGTCATACATTGATCGCGAAAGATGATGGTGGCATGTATACAAGTTAAAGGAAAAACCTTATTCTTTTAAATAGCTTTTGAATTCAAAAAGGCCCGTGACAAAGTCCCTTTTGGGGGTCTATACAGCCTAACAATGGTATCAAGGTTTTACCTGATAATTTAAAGAATTTTACCTGATAATTTAAAGAATTTCACCTGATAATTTAAGGAGAGTTTGTTAAATAATGATATGTGAATTTGAGTTTACTAGATGATAATAATTTGCATAACCCGATGTGTGAATGGGAGATTGCTAGGTTTATTCTATATTAGTCGTAAATAATAGTGACACATATATATAAACTAACGGAGTTAACGAGAAAACATTATTCTTTGAGTTAGCTTTTGGATTTAAAGAGGCCCGTGACACCTATTGCAAGTCACTTTTAGAGACCCGTAATACCCAACAAATATATCTCTTAACAATCAATGGACTTTAATCAAAAGCCAAACTATATCATAATAAAACTCTTACTGTTATTATACATTTGTGATTTTTTTTAATTTAATTGGAAAACATCACTAAGTAAGAAGTGCATGTATTATATACTAATTTTCACATTGACTGCCCATGTATATATAGACTAGTCTATGGCCAACTCTGGTTTGTTATTGCAAGTTGGTATAAATTTGACTAGAATATTTAGTGACCTTTTTATTAATTTGGCCTCTTCCAAACATGACATGTGTTTTAACCATAATTTTGAATATTGTGTCATGTCACCCAATTATACATGGTATATCACATATTGTCTTCAATTATGATTCAATTTAGGTCTTTGTACCTGGGTTTTTTATTTTATTTTTTTATAAAATATTTTTTGTTGAAAATGACTATATTTTAATCGATATTTAACAAAATATTGATGACAAAATGCATTTTTAATATCTAATAATAAAATATTTTATTTATAATTTTAGAATCCAGTTAAGCAGCTTGACCTAACCAAAATAGACACTGTACCATAGATTAGGAACGGCAATTGGTATTTTAAACTATAGTTTCAACTAAATTTAATATACCTGCTATAAAAAAAAAATGAAATATATCACTTTATATACAATGGATAAAGCACTGTTAAAGAAAAGATCACAAATCTAGAGGGTGCTTGCTACAATTTTTTCAAAAAAAAAAAAATCTTGAAGTGTTCTTTTTACAAAAAGTTCATCAATTAGCATGAAAGTGAATGAAATAAATTAGCACAAAATTAGTCCTTTATATGCAATTTTCTAACTACTTGTGGATGTAGGGGTACTCATTGGGTGAGCCTAATAAAGTTTTCTCAATTCAAACTCGGCTTGTTTGATGTCGAGTTCGAATTGGACTAAAGGTATTCAAATCAATTTGAGTTTGAGTCAAATTCAAACTAACTTAATTAGTATTTATTGATGTTATTTTTTGTATAATTTATATTAAAATTTAATTTATAATTAAAATATCTCAATTTTGATATAATTATATATAAAGGTAATTTAATTATGTATAAATTTATTTACATTCGATTTCATATAATGATATTTTATAATTTGGTTATATTAATATAAATAAATTAAGATCAATAAATTTTATTCCTTATATAGAGTATCGAGCTTCAAACCAAGCCAAATTGTGCAAGTACAAGCTCAGGCCTAGCCCGTTTTATATCGAGCTAAGCTTTAAGTCGAGTTTTTCTGAGTTAAATACCGAGTCAAATTGAGTTTAATCGAACTTTGAACAGCCCTACATAGAAGCATTAAATATAAAAATTATTGTAAAATCAATGGATGGATTTTGAATCATAAAAATCCATCCCAATCTTCATGAACTTTTGTCATTTCTAGTAGGTGTTAAGGTTTGTCAGGTTTTCATAAGATAATGACATAATATATTTAGTTTCCATAAAAAATAATATGGTATAACATGATTGGATAGTTTTCAAAGATTGAATATGATAATTTACATGGTAAAATTCTTAATATTTTAAAGAAATTTTTTATGTTTTCCTGAACAAATGTCACAAAACAGAGCCTTAAGACTAAAAAAGTTCAGACAAATAATTGATGAAAAAGCTATTATAAATTATCACATAGTTGATCTTCAAGTCAATAATGCAAAAAATGATAAATAGTTGAAATAGAAAGAAACAAATGCATGTTCCCTTGCTCCTATCATGGTTGTGATTCTTTTGTCATTGTCAATAAAAACTATTTTAGAATTATTGATTTTGCACCAAATAATCAATTTTGATCACATTCACACCATAATTTTATATATATATATATATATATATATATATATATATATGTATATATAAGGACAAGCTACCAACTATACTATATTGTTGGCTCCCTTGCCAATTGCCACCACTTTATATCCTTCAAAGTCTTTTGTCATCTCTCTTCATGATATCATGGTAACCTTTGGCACGTTGACATGGCCCCAATT
>JAVDBV010069158.1:0-22511 GCA_032619315.1 Piper longum
TATATATATATTAAAATGTTGGCACCCTTTGCAGCCATTTTGAGGTTTGTTTTGAGGTCAAATCCGTGTCTAGAGCTTTCTTTGTAATTTTCCTTTCCTATCTTTTATTTTAGATATTTTGTAATTTATTCCAATGATGATTGTTCAATCTATCATGGGGTAAACTCTTTTATGCTAGAGATGAATGATTTTAATTGAATAAAATGTTGTGATTTTCTTTTATATTCAATGTTTTAATTTTATTTCATTGATGGAATTTATCATTCATGTGCTTAATGTTTTTTAATGATTCAGTGTAATTATTCTTGCACAAGACTTTAACCGTGAGTGAAGCTGTATAAAGAAGTTAAATGTGGATGTTAAATTGTTATTATGTTTGTCTTAGGAGAACAGTGAATGATGATTTCATTTGATTTAGGAGGTTTGTTTTAAGCTGATAACCGAAAGGGTAAAATTAACTGTCTAGGATGCAAGTGTATATTGCGTATAAAATTGATTATGAGATAAAAATACATAAGAGACTGTCCGCTTTTAATTAATTTTCATTAAATTAATTAGAAACTTGAAAGGGCTAATTATAAATTTGATCCTATCATTCCATGTATAATTCTAATTTAAATTTTGTTAATCTTTTATCAACATTTATTTAATTTAAAGATTCTGATCTCCAGCATAGTTTTATTATTTGACAGCTGCCTTTATTAATTGCTTTTTTTAGTTATCATTTAGTTGTGATAGAAATCTTAGCTTTGATCATTTCCTATTTTTTTTAGTTTTTGTTTTGCTTAAATATTTTTCTTCTCTCCATTGTCTAAAATTTCTAAATTGATTATTAAACTATCATCGTGGAAACGATATTTTATTCACTGTTATATTGCTTGAAGTGATTTGTCCAACTGCCACGTATTCTTGGAATTGGATGAAAAATCGTTATCATGTACAATGAGCATAAATTTATGCAGTTGGGTGAAGGTTACTGATGCAGATTTGATTTAAAAACTGGCTTCCACATATTCTTGCAAATTATAATGCTAACCATATTGTATGTAGTTATATGCAGGAAACCAATGCATTAACTGCATGAATAACAACGGTTAAAGTGCATGCATGATTTGAACCGAAATTGAAGAGAAACAGAATAAATCCAAATAAACTAGCCAAAACCAATACTTAATATAAACATAGAAATGAACAATTAAAAAAGTATCTTAACTTGTGGCTTACCAAGTTTACCTGTGAGAAGTTGATACCAATTGTGGTCCACGAAATCCTAACATAGAAAATATAATCCACATATTTCGCCATCTATAAATACAATTGAATGACTTCTGCTGTAAAATGATAATTTAGATCAAACTTTGGAGACAGCCAATCCCCTAACTCTTATGGATCCACCATCTAATCCCAACATATATGCTCAGATGAAAACAGAAAAAGTCTATTTACCAGTAAGATTCCAGTCTCCTCATTTTGAATGGGAAATGCGGTTTAAACTGCATAATTAAATCTTTCATGAATGCACCAATTGCTATTTATAAACATTCACCTTTGAAGAGGACAAGAAAAAATAAAACACAGAAAATAGAGCCATTTTCTTCCAGGTCAATTTAAATGTTTGCTTCATTGAAATGCATCAGCTCCCCTCAAGAGTTTTTTTTTTTCCAATGTATCTTGCCTAAGGGTTTCAAGTGAAACATGACATCCTAATTATTTATTAAAAACCTTAAAAAAACCTATAGTGATATTATATATGAAAATAATAAGCACATTGAGAAATTTAACAAAGTAAACAAATGTAGTTGGGGAATGATACATTTTTTTTTAGCACATGAGCTAAGAAGTGCTTGTATCGAATGAATCAAACTTCAATCATTCGAAGCATCTGGTCCAAGAATGAGGTCCTCTAGTTCAGCAAATGTCTTTATCTCAGATCCCCATAAACTACACATCAGATCTTTAATAAGTCAGAATAACGATGCCCTGAAAAGTCCAAACTCATCCCTGATAGTACAAATGGTTTAAATTTATAATATGCAAAAAAACTAGACTTCTAAAAACCTAAGAAATCCATTTATTAGCTTTCCAAACATGCAAAAGACAGTAAGGAGGGTGACATACTATATTTTACCAATTAAAATACCAGCTATCAATCAACCAAGAAGTTAATGAAGTTGACCAACACACACCGGCAATTAATTCCCACATTGTTTGCTCCTTTCTTATCTGCCATCTCATCATCACCAACATGAACAACTTTATCAGCCTCAACACCAACTCGGTCTACAAAGTACAACAAATCAATGGCGACGATGTTCATAAGTGTTACAAAGTCGACCGCTATTAAGGAAATTTCATTTTCCTAAATTCCCAGCCCATAGGCCTAATTAAAGTCTATTCTAGGCCCACACAATACAGTAGAGATTTCGTTCCAATACCATTTCTACTGAACAAGGTTAAATGCAAACTGATGGGACCTGGTCCACCCCTTCAAAATGGCAAAACCAAGTTGCATACCTACAAGATTATTAGATGCGAAACTGTCCTTTCTTACATCTAGAGTGTTCCAATAAAAGGAAAAGTATGGCATTGCTGTTCAATGTTCAGTTTGTTTTATATAGCAAATCTATATCTACTCCTGAAAACCTAATAAACTAAAATAAACTACTTCCCACTTTTGCAGTAGAACTTAATTCTGAACAATAGAAAGAAGCACCTAATAAATATTAGAAACAAGAAGATTCCTTAAACTTAGTAGACCTTTCCTTATAAAATACTAATAGCATAATTTCCAAAAAATGGAACTACATAAAACGAAGAACTTAAACTCACAGCTAAAAATACTATGGTGGAAAGCATTAAACTAGAAAACCACTGACTCAGATTTTTATTTTTATTTTTAAGGAATATTTCCATATTTTATACCCAAAGCAGTCCTAAATATCTCAGGAGCGGGTTTCTCAAAACCAACTTCTGCAGAGACAATAATGGCATCAAACCTGCAGATAATTTAAATATACAAATAAAGTCAAATTTTTTAAGTATTGTGACAAAGACTGAAGTTTAAATTTTTCAAAAGGCACACTTACATATCTGCAATCTTAAGATCTTTCAGTAGCTTGCGCAACCGAGTGTCAAAATTGGAGACAACAGCCAGTTTAACTGCATTAAGCATTTGAATAAATGAGAAGATATACTTCACACCCTTTTAACTGACAGATTTTTTGAAAATGGAAGAATGAAATATAGGCAGAGTAGATATACAACCTCCAACTTTTCTCAAATTAGAAAGTGACTCGTAAGCCCCATCAGGAAGATGCCATGCATCACCATTGGCGTAGTGCTGGCAGAAGTTCCTAATAAGTAATCAGTTATCCATATACATCCTTAAAGATAAAGTACTCAGACAAGTGGTTTAATATTCCTGAATAGATTCAAAAGTCTTTCAACCATTTAAATGTGGAAGTTACTACACTCGTATATATTCAACAAACAAGGTATCATGGGATTAGTATGCTGACAACTCCAATGTTTGCAGCAGGAGTATAGAAGAAATCAAGTGCACAACATAGTCCATGATTTGCTAAGTTCAAAAATATCAACTAACCTCATATACTTCTTCAAAATAATCATTATTTGAACATCCACTGGCTTCTGAAACAACAATCCTCCAAAATGGGCGACCATCACCCTACAAATATATCAAAATTCAAGGTTTAATCTTGAAATCATAAAAGATATTTGACCATTTATGTCCCTTCCACATTTTAATTTTAGATAACTGCTAGCTCTACAATTATTTTCTCAATGATATGAAAGAATGAATGTGTTCATGTGTACATCATACTTCTGGATGCTTTGAAGAGAAAATATCGGTACGATTTTTGTCACTGCAAATCAGAAGGCTCTATCATAAATAGCTCTCGAAATAATCTTTGAAGCTTTAGGTTCAGTCCATAAATTTATATGGAATCACTATATTAAATTAACACAAATCTCCAAACTCTGACCTCCACTCCTGCCATAGTTCAGTACAATAGTGCTACATGCACACAAGTGCCTACAGTTACATACCTTTTAAATTACTTAATTCTACAACTGTGGGCATTTTTTTAACATGTGCGGAAATTTGTATTGCATGTCTTAATATGCACAGGTTTCTCATGGCTTTCATCCTTCTCATTGAATTGACTTAAATCACTCAGTTCCCTCGAGGGCCATATATCCAATTTCACATCCATGCATCAAGTGTTATAGCGCCATATCAGCTTTATAGGTCTCTTGAGCCTCTTAACCTAGGACACCATTATAAGCACCATGAGTCCAACAAGGGCCAACACCCACCCCTCTTTCAATGCTGTTTTTCTTCCTTTGAATTTAGCTTCACAACCTAGTGATAAGACCAACAATTGCACCACCAGAATCCCCCCCTCCCATCTGTTAAGAAAAATCCCAACAAACGGCAGAATAATGATAGTTATCGAAGGAGTACGATATACAAAAAGAACACATAGAAAGCACATGGAATCTGATGAAGGAAGTTTCCACTCCTCGGAGACCCAACCAAACGCTTTCCCCACAATCAAAGAGATTATACCCACTTCAAACAACCACTCCACAAGTTATAGAGAAATCCTAGAACATCTTCCCTAGGTCATCTCTCACCATTAGAACAAAAAGAATTACAATCTCTACAACCAGAAGATCAAAGGAAAACCCTTGTCCCTAGAGACAAACAACAGCTTCTAGTCTTTTCCCAGTCTCCCAATTAGGCTACCATGAGGTCACAATGAAGTTACACCCCCGAGAACCCCTTTTATAGCCGTGAATAGAATAAGTAACTCCCATAACAAACGAATAAGTTACATTGTACTGACTAAGTAATTCCCGCAACGCACGTATATTACCATGAGGTTACAATGAAGATACACCCCCAAGACCGCAAATAGAATAAGTACTCCCATAACAAACGGATAAGTAAAACTGTAATAACTAACTCCCTGCATATACTACTTACTCGCATCGCTCGAGTCCAAGCATTGCCTGCTACATGCTAAGCACAATGCTATTATTCTTCACTAAGCACACTAAGGGCTCCAAAATAATCTCTCACTTCGGCATAAGGAATAGAGAGATTGCTAAGTTTTTTATATAAAATTACTAGTTGGACTTCGCATCATGGAAATAGATAAGACTCTTTAGCTTGAAAAAATAGTTGAGAAAGATATTAAATGATGGCAAAAGAGAATGAGTTTTTAGCTTAAGATTTTCAAAATTTATTATATTACACTTGTCTTTGATGATAATGTGAAGGATCATGAGTCGATCTGCTCGTAAGCAAAATTTTAATAAAGATGACTACTCATGTTAGGGTTGGTTTCTTAGTGCATTAAGCAATAAACTCTATGACCTCTATTATGAAACTACTACTGGATTCCTTTTAAAGAAACATAGAAAAGACAATGTAATAGATGAAAAGTATATTATGACTGAATACTTCAATGACAAGATGGTAAAAGAAAAATCTTTCCATAAACAAGCTCATGAGATTCAAAACCTACTGGCTATAATAGTGGCAAAAAAAACTCTTATTGATGAGAGACTACCGGTTGTGTATTTATCCTTGGAAAATTTTAAGGTTAGCTTTAAATATAGGAGGGTTGCTTTGAATATAGATGATATAATGTCTTCAATTTAGAATGATGAAAAAAGCAAGGAGGAAAAACAAGAAACTCAATGTTTTTGCATCTAGTGAGATAAGCCCTCGTGCTAATGTGGTTCAAGGCAAAAAAATATAAGCCTTATTTGAAGATAAAAATTTTCAGAAAGGGAGAGACTAAATACTAAGAGAAAAACTTTATTAAAAAAAGGTAAGAAGATGACATTGTGTTATATGCGTGGTAAATTAGGGCACTTTGCAAGGAACTACATTGATAAGATTTTCGAGGATCAGCTCAACCCAAAACGACAAGCAAACATTGTTACAACCAGTTCAGGTGTGGCTGGACCAAGTGAGGCAAGGTTAGTCATAACAAATTTTGAAATTAAAGGACCAAGTGAGGCAAGGTTAGTCATAACAAATTTTGAAATTAAAGTCCACCCGATCCTTTTTGTGCTTTTTGCATTGAACTGTCCTTTTCATTCTTAAAAATCTTTTCATGAATGCAGTTTCTTTCAAAGTACCCAATTTACCATATACATAATACGATTTGTCATCATTTTGCCTTTTCCATGAAATTTTCCAATTAGTGTTTGAAGTAATCACCCTTTTTAAATTTCTTTCTCTTCAAGTATTGCTTATGCATTTGGCCTTCACCTACAATAGCATTATGGTCTATCTCACTCGGTGTATAAGTGTTGAGTTCCATGTTTTTCTCCCTACGTTTGTCTTCAATCTAAATCGAAGACATTACATCATCTATACACAAAATATCACATTCTATACTTAAAATTAACCTTAAAATCACTCCAAGATGGTGGAAATTTATCTATAGGTGCCTGAACTTGCAGCCTCTTGTTAATAGGAATTCATTTTCCTGGTACTTTACCTACTAGGTTTTGAACCCTATGAGAATGTTCATTGACAGATTTTTTTTCTACCATCTTATAAGCAAACTATCCACCTATAACATACTTCTCATCTTCTACCATCTTATAAGCAAACTATCCACCTATAACATACTTCTCATCTCCTACATTCTCTTTTTCATGTTTCTTTTAAAGATGTCACGCAAGTCCTTAAAAATAGTAGTCACAAAATAGAGATGATAGAATTTATCACTGAATGCACTAAAAATGCGACGATGGTAGTCATCTTTATCAAAGTTTTCCTTACAAGTAGATCTACCCGGTTCACGATCCCCAACATTATCATCAAAGTCAAGTAAATCATAATAAATTTTCAAAGCCTTATGGCAAAAAATAGTACCTTTTGCCACCACTTAAAATCTTTCCCAATATACTTTTAAGTATTAGCAATCCCCAACTATCCAATGCAAACTCTAACAAGTTATTTTGTATTGAAATTGTTCAAATAAAAAATGAATATTGGAACTTGCACACCTAATAAAAGGAAACCACAAAATAGAAAACAAATTTGATTCAGAAATCAAATACAAAGCACACTTGAAGACGCTTTCTTCAATAAAAAATTACCACTCTAGCAATTGATTCTTCCCCTGTGAGCGCATCAAGCAAAAAAGCACACAATTCTAATCACACCACCAGACTCATGATGAAATCCTATTTTGAAAATAAAGTTTCTCCACCAAAAACTTGAAAAGAATCAATGGAGAAAGAGTTGGGGAGGAAGAGAGTAGTCGGTAAAAAGACACCAAGTTTAACGAAGAAAATAATTTTTAAAGTCTCAAAAGAAATTACAATAAATAACCGTCCGGCACTACGACACCCAATTTTGGGTACTGCACCATCTAATGAAACATCAAACATCAAGTGTTTGGCACTTTGATGCTACAGAGCCAACTCACGGCATTGCATTGTGAAAGAAAATCTTGGACCCCCAAGAGTTGTGCACTAAAGCATGCCGACAACTGCATTGTGGCGTAGCTAAAACTCAAAATATCAAGCGATTATTAATTGTGAACTGATTTACGCCACATCAATTGTGGGATGCCAACGACTCAGCCTTCGGAATGCCTTCTCAAGGTGGCTTTTGGAGTAAGAGAGGTCCATGGAGGCTTATTGGATCCAATTGGCCTAACAAATGGAATCAAAGCCCGAGCTAAAGATTCATGGACCTCATGGTAATTTATTTGGATAGCGCAAATTGGTTGCCTCTTAGAACCTCTCTTTAACATGCAATGCAGCAAGTGTAACATGTGGCCCCACCATGTGAGGGAGAGATTATTTGGAAGTGTGATGCGTAAGGGGGATTTAGTCTCAATTGTGGGCAAGGCCAATGGCTTGGATTTAAGCCTTGGAAAAGCCTTACTTCTTGAGTCAGGTTTTGGAGCAAGATAACATCTACAAGCATTCTCGTCTCCATCATCCCAACCCACCCCAACCAAGGCATACTTCATGTCACCTCCCTTGTCTGCATGGTAATTCACGATAAAAATATTAACCTATTCCTCACGCTATTTAATGTCTGCGAACATCAATTTAACCACATCTTTCACAAAAGAAAATTTTCCACATCGATCACCGCAATGAGAATCAGATAGAAGTGATTCCTTTAATTCTTGATCAGAAACAGAACAAACAGTATTTAAAAATACCTGATATCGAATCTTTTCTGGCCACCCAGCCGCAAAGGCCCTTTTAAACCCTTGCTTTACCTCTCCCACAGTTGCAGTGACACCTTTTTTTTTTATCCCAATTTGCAACAACAAATAAAAAATAAATAAATAAATAAAGTGCAACACATCAAAACCCATGATGAACCATAAAAACATGAGAGGCCAATGCGCACATTTATCCAACCCTACCATATTTCCTGCCAATGGAAGCATATGTCTCTTCCACCGGCCTCGCCAGCTGCAAAAGGGTGCCCCCTGCATCTAGAAATAAAGCATCGTACGCCCTCCTCCTATGCACTGCCCTGGCTGCAAAGCGAGAAGAGAGAGACCCGTGTTAGCGTGCAGCGGCGGGAAGAACCACCCCAAACATCTGCATATCGCACGGTGGTGGAGGATCGGGTACCGGAATGGAAGGGAGCAGGTGGGAGGCGGTTGGAAGGGGATGGATGGAGATGGATGGGTCTATGGCGGCCCCAGAGCAGGCCATTTCCGCCGGAGGGGCAAGGCCTTGCCCAACCACCCCTCATCGTCGAAAAGGGTGGACCGGCGATCAATCCCGCCACGGTGGAAAGTATGAAATGGTTTTTAGAGATTAATTATTAGAGAAAATTACAATTAAATGATGGGACGGCATAGCATAGAGCTTTCAAAATCGGACCAGACCAGCCCGGCCGGTTCAGCCAGGTCTACCGGGTACCGGCCTAAAATCCAGCCCGGTTTAGGTTATCATATGTTTAGCCCGTGTTTTTGCCAAAGCCGGCTTACTTGCGGTTTATGATTACCCACCGATCTAGTATTGGGCCGGAATTATAAATGTATTTCCAGCTTATGATAACACATAAACAAAATTTTGACTTTAATTTCCATTAAAACGCTAAAAAACCATTAAAATTATTAATTTAACACATTAATAAAATTTTCTCCTTAATTTGATTCAGGTATTTCAATTTTTTTAAAACAAGTTAGTAGGAACTTATTTACTAAACTCAGTAGTAATGTAAAATTGGCTAGACTTAACTCCTTTTCCGTGATTATAGTCACCTCCAATGAGATTATATTGCCTCTGTAGGCATCTTCAGACCCATTGTAAATCAATTTTGGTAGCTATTTATACCCCGCATTTTACCATCTCGTGTGAACCACCAAATTACTCTTCATGAATAATGATGATAAACACCCTCAATTATCTAGCTTGAAAAATAAAACAAAAAATTGAATCTCATATTTTTTCCCTATTTTACTACCACCCAATTTCGTGGTGAATTGCCAAAAGTGGTAACGAATGCTTTGCCATCTAGTTGGTTTATTTATACCTGAACACAAAATTGAATACCTTACGTCTAGTCCATATTTTTAGTTCAATGGTAATCTCATATGAATGGTCAAGCCATAAAATGGATCATCTAAGATCCATGTAATATTTTTTTATGTTCGCTTCAAAATAAATATTATAAATAAGTTTTTTAAAAAAAACCTTCAATCTTGGTTTATTTATACCAGAACACAAAGTTGAGTACCTTTCCTCTAGACCATATGTTTAGTTCAATAGTAATCTCATAGGAATAGTCAAGCCACAAAATGGATCATCTAAGATTCATGTAATATTTTTTTATGATCACTTCAAAAAATATAATAAATAATTTTTTTAAAAAAAACCTTCAATCTTGACCTTATAAATTTTCATAGGTGATTGATTAACAATAATGATATACCCAAAAAAAAGATACAAGGAAACTCATATCCATAATTGGCACATGAAAGTTCTAACTACCTTTAGCTTTGCAAATGTTCAAATATGTACAAAGCTACAATTAAAATCAAAACAAAATTTTGTTAATAAAAACCTTCATTCAAATTGTTGAGTTTTCCTCACTCATTCGCACTAAAAAGCTCAAATTTATTAAGTATCCTTTTAACAATCTCTCCTTTCTACAGCCATCTGGTAATTAATAGGCTTTGAGCAAATAATGTTGATTAGAAAAAACAATGAAAACATCCCCCAGCGCTAACCTTGATCTTCTTCAAGATTAAAGACCAGTATTAGAAGTATAAATGTAAGATTTGAGCTTTAATTAGTACCCTTAATGTGTGATATGTACTAGTTTCCTGATCTAAAAGAACTCAACCTCAAGTTCTCAAGTTGAAAAAATATGAAGTTTTTTTTTTTTTGCATTGATTCTATTATCTTCATGGACTAAAAGCACTGAAATCTCACAACCCAATTTTCAAAAAAAAAAAAAATACAACAACAAAAAATTTCCAGATCATTTACCTCAGCAAGACTAGTTATTCATCATACTCCAATTTTCACAAATTTAAGTATGAAAAATGAACCATCGAATGATATTCTCGAAGCATGAAAGGACTACCAACTCAAATAGATTTATGTCAACAAATAATTCCTCAAAAATGATCACAGATTGGAAATATAATTCAAAGGCATTGTTTGTTGAATAATGAACAAATAAGAGTTAGATTCTACAACATCAATAAGTGGATTGGAAGACAAGCACTATAGGACCTCAAATGGTAGTACTTCTCAACTAAGCCATTCTATTTTCTACATACGGGAAAGAGGGAGTTCCATATGAGGTTGGGTCTTTGCTTCACACTATTTAGGTGTCCAAGTTCCACATGGAGAAAACACCATTGGATATGGTCTAGTAAAAGACCTCCATTCTTGTACATAAATACACTTACCTTCTTTTAGGTTCTTTGAAATACCTCTCATTTTGAAATTTTTTGGACAGCCCATAATACTTGAAATCCCAAAAAGCAGAAACCAAGAACTTGGTGTTGTGAAAACCGAATAATTTTTACCAAAAGATAACTAGTTCACTGTGAGAACTATTACCTATATGATTAGCGTGAAAATTATTATATTAAAAAATCACACCAGGATAAAATTCCCAGGAAAGTGTGGTGGGACACGGTGGCCCGCTTAAAAACCAACTCCTAGACAGAATTTTATTAAGACAAGTAATTTAAATAGTAAAATAATTAACAACAACTATACCCGACAATAGCTATTAAATAGACATGAAAAGAAAAGAACAAGACACTAGAAATTAACAAGATTTGGTAAATGCCTACGCCCTTGGATACTACCAAAATAATATTTCACTAATGAAAAATATTACAAAGTGAGAAAGAATTACCAATGATAGAAAGAATAATTACCAATAGTAAAAAGGGAAGTAGGTAACTTGGGATGATTAAACTTGAGGAAGAAGAGTCTTTTTTATAGGAAGAGAACTCCCCCTCACATCTCACACAATCCCGATGTGGGATTTAGACAAAGCATACAACAATTCTCCACAAAACCAACTTTCAGTAGTGTTTGCAAACTCCATCTTTCAATTTGTAACAATATTGACCAAGTCTAAACAATGTTTAAACTTGACCGCAGTTACCACTTTTGTCAGCATATCAGGAGGATTCTCGGTGGTCTAAATCTTCTGGATTATGACTCCACCTTCTTCTAGAATCTCTTGTACAAAATGATATCGAACATCGATGTGTTTTGTCCTTGCGTGGTAAATCTGATTCTTTGCTAAATGAATAGCACTCTGACTGTCACAATGCACTTTGATGTGCTTTTATTTCATTCCCAATTCACCCAGCAACCCTTGAAACCAAATTGTCTCCTTTACAGCCTCTGTGATTGTCATGTACTCTACCTCTGTAGTAGACAAAGCCACAGTAGACTGTAAGGTGGACTTCCAACTGACTGGTGTTTTTGTAAAAGTAAACACATAACCCGTAGTTGACCGTCGCTTGTCCAAATCACCAGCGTAGTCAAAATCACAATATCCAACTACATATTGACCATCTTCATCATCTTGCTGAAATACTAATCTGACATCTAAGGTATTCAAAATATACCTTAGAATCCATTTCATAGTTTTCCAATGCTTCTTTCCAAGATCATGCATAAACTTGCACACAACCCCAGTTGCCTGTGAAATATTGAGCCTCGAGCATTCCATTGCATACATCAAGCTACCAACATCACTTTCATATGGTACTTTTATCATGTATTCCCATTCTGCATCATTCTTTGGTGACATGGAACTTCTAAGCTTGAAATGAGGAGCAAGTGGTGTACTAACTGGTTTTGACTTCTCATTTATGCCAAAATGTTTTAGTACCTTCTTCAGATATTCCTTCTGAGATAAACAAAGCCTCCCCAATTTCCTTTTTCTAGACATCTCCATACCAAGAATCTTCTTTGCTTCACCAAGATCCTTCATCTCAAACTCCCTATTCAATTGAGGCTTTAACTTCTCAATTTCTGTCTGACTCTTAGAAGCTATCAACATATCATCAACATAAAGAAGAAGATATATATAGGATTCATCATGTAGCTTGCGTAAGTACACACAGTGATCATATTTGCTCCTTGAGTACTTCTGCCCTATCATGAACTTGTCAAATCGCTTATACCACTGCCTCGGAGGTTGCTTCAATCCATATAGCGATTTGTCTAATTTGCACACTATCTTTTCCTTTCCATCAACTTTAAATCCATCTGGCTAAGGCATATAGATTTTCTCTTCCAAGTCTCTATGTAAAAATGCAACTTTTACATTCATCTGAACTAGTTCTAAATCTAACTGTGCCACCAAAGCCAATAATATTCTAATGGAGGAATGCTTTACAACTGGAGAAAATACCTCATTGTAATCAACTCCTTCCGCCTGAGTGTAGCCTTTAGCCACCAATCTTCCTTTGTAGCAAACATTGTCCTTGTCAGGAAATCCATCTTTCTTTGCATATACCCATTTGTACCCAATTGCATTCTTTCCCTTCGGAAGACTAACTAGTTTTCATGTCTGATTCTTTTGAAGGGACTGCATTTCTTCCTCCATGGCAATCCCCCACTTTTCTTGTTCTAAACTTCGAGCTGCTTCATTATAAGTAGCAGAAACATTATCAGTTGCAATTGGTGATGTAAAAGAGACCATATCAGCATAACGAACAGGTTTTCTGATGGTTCTCTTTCCTTTGCTTTGTGTAATTGATTCATGTTGATGTGGAGGTTCTTGGGTCTGAACCTTTTCTTCATTTGACTCTTCTTCTATTATGGAGATTCAACATCAGTTTTTGCATTTGCTGGGACAATTTTATTGTCATCAAACTCCACCTGTTTGGGAGTATCATCTGTCTGCTTCAAATTACTTTCTTTGTTTCTGGACACCAAAGACGATAGCCTTTCACACTAGAGGTGATCCCCATAAATATTGCCTTCTTTGCTGTTGGATCCAGCTTTGATTCCTTAACATGGTAGTATGTAGTGGAACCAAACATATGTAACGAATTATAATCTGTAGCAAGCTTTCCAAACCATTTCTCCAATGGAGTTTTACCACCAATAGCAGTAGATGGTAAACGGTTGATAAGGTGACAAACATATACCAAAGCCTCAACCCAAAATCATTTGCCCAACCCAGCATTCGACAACATACACCAAACCTTCACCAGTAAGGTTTGATTCATTCGCTCTGCCACCTCATTCTGTTGTGGTGTATTTCTTACAGTGAAGTGTCTAACAATACCTTTATCTTCACAGACCTTTTGAAATAGATCATTTTTTAATTCACCACCATTGTCTGTACGAAGGCGTTTGACCCTTCTGCTTGTTTGAGTCTCCACTATCTTTTTCCATTTTAGGAAAACTCCCAACACTTCATCCTTTGTCTTCATCGTATGCACCAAAACTCCCCGAGAAAAATCACAACAAGGGAAACATAATAGTGTTTACCTCCTAATGAAGTTGTCTAGGAAGGCCCTCACACATCTGAGTGAACATAATCCAAAATACCTTCAGTATCATGGATTGTTGTACCAAATTTCACTCTTGTTTTCTTCTCTTTGATACAGTGCTCGTAAAAATCTAATTTGCAAGCCCGAGCTCCTTTTAATAATCCTTGATCTATCAATAGTTTCAAGGATTTTTCTCTAGCATGCCCCAAGCGCATATGCCATAACCTGGTTGCTTCTGACTTTTGATCATTAGTAGGAGTTGATGTTGTGGTTGCCTCCCCAACAATTGTACTACCCATAAAGTAATACACATTGTTTTTTCTTTGGATCTCCTTCATTATCACAAGTGCACCAGAGATGATCCTCATTATCCCATCTTTCGCCCTCACTTCGAAACCTTTAGACTCTAAGGTTTCGACAGAAATGAGATTTTTCATCATATCTGGCACATAATGAATACTAGTTAAAATTCTGGTTGATCCATCATGATTCCTTAAGTAAATTGAACTAACTCCATGTGTGAAAAGAGGGGCATTATTTGTTGTGTAGACAATTCCACTTTTTAGTTCTTTAAAATCAAAGCACCATTCTCGATTGGGCATCATATGATGGCTACAAGCAGAATCTAGCAACCATGAACGAGAATTACTAGTTGACGCAGCAATTGAAAGGTCTGAGTCTATATAATCACACTGAGCAACATTTACAGTAGCTTTTTCCTTCTCAGGTTTACCTCTATTTTTCAGCTTGGGACAGTCTTTCTTCCAATGGCCTTTTTCTCGACAAAAGGCGCATTCATCTTTACTCGGTCTGGACTTTGACTTTTACCTTCCACTTCTTCCTTTGTTTTGGCTCTACAACTGGCCTCTCTCCACAACAAGAACTTCACCTTCTGCACTTGTGTTTTCTTACTTGTCCTTCTTTCTCAATTTGTAACTATACAAGGTAGCAGTTACTTCACTGAGAGACACCGCAACCTTCCCATGAAGTAGAGTAGTTTCCAAAAATTCAAATTCATGAGGAAGTGATCCCAATAACATGAGAGCTAGATCTTCGTCATCAAAAGTCACATCCAGATTCATCAAATCATTTACCAGCTGATTGAAGCTAGTAATATGATCATTTAGAGTGGTACCAGGAACATAATTGAAGCAGAACAATCTCTTTTTTATATAGAGCTTGTTCTGACTACTTTTCTTCAAGAATTTTTCCTCCAATGCCTTCCACAATTTGCTTGCAAAAGTTTCTTTAGAAAAAACATACTTCTGCTCTCTAGAAAAACATGTCCGAATGGTGCCACATGCCATTCTATTCAACATTTTCCATTCCTTCTCCTCAACATCATCTGGTTTCTTTTCTTCGATGGAAATGTTTAAACCCTGTTGAAAGAGGGCATCTAGAACCTCACTGTTCCACATGCAGAAATGACTGGTACCAACAAAAATATCCACAGCAAATCTTGAATTTGTTACAGCAGTTCTTCCCAAAATTGAATATGAAGAAGTTGTTGCTTTCAATGTAGATGCTTCTGCCATTTCTGATGCAAAGTCTATTTAATAGCTGTCAATGCGGAAAGCCAACTAGCCCAAGGAAAATTTTTTCTGATGTGGAAGATCAGCATAAGCCGCAACCACAGAGCATACTAAAATTAACCAGAGGCTCTGATACCAATTGTTGTGAAAACCAAGTAATTTTCACCAAAGATAACTAGTTCACTGTGAGAACTATTACCTAGATGACTAGCGTGAAAACTATTGTACTAAAAAATCACCTTAAGATAAAATTCCCAGGAAAGTGTGGTGGGACACGGTGGTCCGCTTAAAAACCAACTCCTAGACAGAATTTTATCAAGACAAGTAATTTAAATAACACAATAATTAACAACAACTATACCCGACAATAGCTATTAAATAGACAGGAAAAGAAAAGAACAAGACACCAAAAATTAACGAGGTTCGGCAAATGCCTACGTCCTTAGACACTACCAAAATAATATTTCACTAAAGAGAAATATTACGAAGAGAGAAAGAATTACCAATGGTAGAAAAAACAATTACCAGTGGTAGAAAGGGAAGTAGGTAACTTGGGATGATTAAAATTGAGAGGGAAGAGTCTCTTTTATAGGGAGAGAACTCCCCCCCACATCCCACACAATCCCGATGTGGGATTCAGACAAAGCATACAACACTTGGAAATCACAAAAAGCAAAAACCAATATCTCAGGGACGTCAGAAATGTGTGAAACCAAATGCCCTAAGAAAGAGATCTAGAAATCCAAATCTCATGAAATATAAGATACTGACCGTTTAGGTTTATGAACCAGACCAAGGAAGGCTTTATAACTATTCAAAAGAGACGGTGGAAGAAAAGTCATAAAGGAGAAGTTGGTGGAATGAAAAGTTTCCAGAAGAATAAAATATCCAAAAGATCAGATGGTGCTCAACATTATAGTTAGCAAAGTCAATTAGGCATGAGGTCAGAGACTCCTGCCAATGTGCAAGCAGGCTTGCGGCAGCAACTCTGTGGACTCGAAGATAATGACAACTGGCACAACAAGGATGCAAAGCTACAAGTTGTGCTTGTTATGAGTGGTGATACCTGAGATATCGAACAACAACAGAGAAATGAGAGGAACTTAGCAGCATTTCACTGGTGTGGTAAAACAAAAGTGGCGGTTTAAGGACGGTAGGATCATGACTACAACTTTACCAATAAGAGGGTGGATAGTTGACAATGTCCAAATGTGGTTTGACGGTGATTGTTAAAGAGTCAAGTAAAGTCTTACATGATAATAGGGTCCGTTGAAGTAAAGGAGGATCAAAAGTTGTATGACAAATAACTGGAGGCTTTTGATGCTAATTAACCAACCTAAAACAAAAGAAGAAGAGAGAAACCAAACCAGAGGGAGAGGAACTTCAATGAAAATTAGACACTTCAAGTTTTATTTGCCAAACTCACTGCATTACATGCATAAATCTCTTTTTATGGGGTTGGCCTTTAAATTCTCTGTATGAAGATCACCTCTAATTTCACTTTGTGCAAATGCTACTTGTGTAACTTGTTCATTAGTTTTTGAGTCCTTTAATCTTACTTCTTTTTTTGAACTTATTTGTAATCAACATGTAATATTTATATGAATGAAAATACAGCTTCAAGCTGCCTTTGGCTCTTAGTTTTCATGGTATTGAGCCAATCCCATGTTTATTATATTGTCCACCCCTTCTCCCCTCACTACTTCCACCTTCCTTAGTGATAACTCTCTAATACAGTTATTATTTTGATATAATCTAAAGTTGTTTTAGTAGTTTGAATAATGTTTTTATATTAGTTTTAATATATATTAGGCATTTTGAGCAAATAAAATAAAATCCAGAAATTATTTTTAAATTGTGTTGACCAATCTTATTTGCAAGGTTAAGTGTGGCTCAATCCCTTTTGGAATAAATTGAAGAATTGTCATCAAGAGTTGTGGTCCCAATTAAGAAATTTCAAGGAAGGAGAATAGCATGCTGACAAGGCTAGAAAGTGACATTTGCACATGGTATATGTTCCATTTATGAGAAGGTTAAGGTGGACCTAATCATGATTATGCCATCCTATGTACAAAGGAATACATAATACAACCAACTTCTGAGTTGCAAAGTGGAACAATGGTCTCAGGACTCATCACGTATGAAAAGCACTACTCTTACCTATAATATCTGATCTAGACATTGACAGTTACACTTGCACATGGGAATAAGGATGATTATGTGAACATGCAAACAAAAAGGAAAAGGCTCCAGGCTAAGGCATCGATGGGAGACTCACTCAGAAAATAGTTACAAGACTGTACAAGAAGATTCCTCCACAAAAGCAATGTTTCTCGGATAGGAAGGGAGTTAGTAGCATAAGGGAGACAAGCACAAAAAGATCAATGATTAAATCAAAATTAGTATGATTTCTGGTCAGAATATTGAGCACATGGGAGGCAAGTCACATATGGGTAGGTAAGCATGGGATAGTTCCTGTAAACTATGTGGAAATTGCTTGGAAGCTTCTTGGTCAACCAACTTGAGTGATGGGGCTCTCTTTTTTAGTTTTAGTTTCTGAAGTTGATCTTGTTCTTAGAATGGTTAGGAGACTTAGAAGACTTGAGACTTCTAAGGATCATGACGAGCATCATCGCCATTGGAGGAAGATCCAAGAGAAGGAAGAGCAATGAAGTTAGGCCTGAAAGCACTCTTTGAAAACCTTCTATCTTCTCCTTCTTTTCCTTTGATTGTATTGAACTCTAATGTTATTTGAAAATAGTTTTATGATGTATTTGATTAGATTTATTGGGGAACGTACATATCTAGAATGTATAGTGAATCTTAGTTGTAATATTATATAGATTATTTTTTCTTCATTTATTTGTGATTGTGAATAGTTGATTGTCCTATTCTAATCTTAATACTGCAAAGGTCTGACCATATTTTGTTAGAATAAGAAATTTGGTTCCACCTAGACATAGGGGGATCAAAGATGTCATGAATAGAATAGTCATGAATAGAACAGTTTATAATGTTGAGGTATCAAATCAGAAATGTTATTGTGGGTGTCTTAAGACTATAGGCCATGTGGTACCATTGTGACCGTGTAGCCTTGGATTAACACCCTGATTTCAGTTCATTAAGGAACCAAATCAGAAATGTTACGATCAAATCAAGTCATGTCTAAAATTATTGATCAATAAGACTCGGTCGATAAAATATATATTTAAACAACCCGTTTGGCATCATGAGAATGGAAGGCATTGTTAAATATATGTCAAAACACATCAAATATAAATAAAATTAAGAAATAAGATAATTGTGTTGAGCTCAAGTGTGTGTAGTATTTATTTGTCCTCCCGCCAAAGTCGACTCAAGATTGCAATACTTACATATATAATATAAAAACTGTCACTAACGAGTGTTATTAGTTCAAAAAATAATTAGTATAAACTGGCAAATGGGTATTCTATTACCGACGGAAACATAGGAAACTTTATAATTGCCTTACATTGGGTAGTAAGCAAGCATAAAAAATTACCGATGTGACAAAAGGAACGGTTAAGTAAGTGCCGCAAATTTCGAAAATGTACTTCATTACGCAGTAAGCCTCATACTCTACAATACCTAAGGGTTTGAAAGAATACTAATGTGGTCCACATATCCCGTATACATAGTCATAAAAGCCGTAAACCCGTATATTTATACATATAAGCTTGGGAGAAGATTTAATACTTAGTATCCAGATCATATCTTTTGAAACCCATCAAGGGGTCTCAACTATGAAGTTTTATTAAATATGTGTAGAAAACATAGCTCAATGGCCCGACATTGGAGGAATCCGATAAAATGTTGTTGATGCTATCCTACATTTAAAACATGGTTAAACTCGGCATATAGGGAGTCAAACAGAAATCAAGCAAATGGAGAGTCCTACGAACCTGTGGTCCAAGCTCCAAGCGCATCGACACATCTACGGCGGGCTCCGACTCCTAAACCTACATCAAAACCCATTGTTAAGTAAAATACTAACATATCTATATGATGCATGCTCATGGTGTGTTCTCACATCATCAATACATCCTAATAAAAAAGACAATACTAAATAAACATACAACTAAATAACAACATGCAAATCGAGATACAATAAATAAAATAAAAATAATAATAAATACATAAATAAATACAATCATGAATAAATATATAAATAATAAATACCTAAAAATAATACTCTAATCATAAAATAATAATATCATAATAAAATATAAATACACGAGTAAAGATCAACACATACTAGTGTTAGTAAATATATAAATATATATATATATATATATAAAATAATTCAATAAATAAATAAATAAATATTTAATATTCATTAATGATGAATATTAATAATATCATAGTTATACAATACAATAATACATAATTAAATACAAATAAATAATAACATATAAGCAAACAAATAAATAGAGAAGTAAATAATTAGTACAATTTAGTAAACTTAAATATGACTAATATTAATAAGTAAATATATCATTATTAATATTAAATAATCATATAAACATGCATTACACTCATAATACGCAAATAACAAGAAAATATTAATAATAATAATAAATAAATAAATAAAATACGAAGTAATAATCAAAACTTGCTAAATCAAGTGAATATGCATCTAAACTAATATAGTTGTTCTTGAATTATCGTAAATGCAGCAAGAACAGACGAAAAATGAGTGAACTGGGTCAACTCACTGAGCCGAACCGAGTTGCGCCAAGTCAACTCAATCTGGGTCAAATAAATTATTGTGCTGAGTTGGTTGGGTGGGTCTAGACTCGATTGATGGACACTAACATAGGCTCGAATTGCTGGACTTCGGCATCGCTAGGCAAATGAGAACGCCAGCAGGCAAACGCGAACATAAATAAACGGGCTGGACGGGGCAGTCGGTACCTGTCACCCCAAAATGTCAATGGTGGCTCTGTGGAGGCTACTACCGGTTGTGACCAACCGAGAGGAGATGGGGAACGTGATAGCAATGGCGATCGCCAAGGTCCTCCTATCGACTGGCCAGAAAGCGGCCAAAAAGAGGTTATATCACTGTTTTGGGATATCACCGATCATGACCACAATGATGGTCATGGGTGGTCTCAAAAGATTGATCGTTGACTGAAAAAACTATCCGGGCTGATGGTCAGTGGTGTCCGGCCGGTGGCTAACCAAAAAACGGTCAGAAACAATCGAAAATGCCGTTGGTCAAGTGCGAGTCACCAACGGCAATCACAGTCTCATCAAAGGTCAATGTTAGTCTCAAATGGAAGATCTCGATGAGGAGAAACTATCTAGGTGGTCGGCCTCCTCGGAGAACGCTTGTAGATGCCAAAAAATGGCCCGAATGGTGGTGGCGGCGACAAAAATTGGCTGTCAAAACTCCGTTGCCGACAAGAATTGTGGTAGCGCTGGTGGTCGTGAGAGGTACGAATAGAAAGCTGGTTACAAGGCGGTCATGGGGTGCCAGTCCAGTGGCCGAGGGTGAGTCGAAGTGGCAGCAGTGCTATGGGTGTAAGCGTCGAAAATGTGGGAAAGTTACTGAAAATCAAAGGGAGAATGCTAGGGATGATGTGGACGACTCAGATCTTGCCATGTGGCACAATCTGAACGTCTCACAACTCGTGGTTTAGTGGGACGCACCTATAGATATAAGAAATATACATATGAACGAAAAGCTTGGATCGAGACCGTTCAAAGTCAAAACTCACTCAAGTCCTAAAAGTGACTTTATAGGTAAGATTGAGGTAAAAAGGCTAAATGGGCCTTGATGTAAAACCCACGATTCGGGTTAGGGTTTTATATTTAGAACCGGTCGGTTCGACCATTATTTTCGAGTCGAGTATGTCTCAGAATACATGTACTGAGCCGACGCCAGTCGCGTGTATGAGCTACGAGGGGTCATGTGTACCCAAGTATATGATGATAACGTCATGAATACAGCAAAAAAGAATGAGTTATCAGAATATATGAGAGTATGCAGTCCAGTTTTTTTATTATGTAGTTTGATCATAAAATTAGTTTTAGGCCGTTTACCGCGTTACGATGCATTATGGGCAGTTTGGGTAGGTTGATAGTTATAGAGCATGTCATTATAATGTTCTGGTGTTCATTTTATTTTATGGGATTTTTCCCAATTTTTCTGAATTTTTTTAGAACTTATTACGAGTAAATAATTATTTTGACTCGAGACAGAGTCGAGTCAAGTTTTATTTATGAGTATGCCATCAATTCATTTCAAACCCCGACGCTTCCTCCCCTTTTCCAAAAAAAACCCTACCCGCTCCTCCACATGCGTCGTCGCTGCTGCTGCAGGTGTCGCCCGGTCGCCGACCAGCACCGCTCCGCCCCACCACACCGCCGTCGTGTCGCCCCGACCGGCCCCGGCCACAGCCGAGACGTCGCAACGCGGGATCACCGTGCCTAGCGTGGGGACCGCACCATGATCGCGTAGCCGATTCCGGCGCGGCCGACCGCCGCCGTCGCCGTCCAGTGGTCGGCTCGAGCCCCTCGACCCCCTGGCGACCTTCCCCAACTAGAGCGTCGCCCATACTGGCCGGATCTAGCTACCCACCATCGCGCTCTGTTTTTTACATTTTCCGGCGAGCTGCCGCCTCTGTCGGCCGCGTTGACACAATACACATGTCGGGCTCGTCGAGACGGTTCCAATGGTACCCTATACGACCCCTATCCAGCGAGTAGACGCCGCCGGCGACTCTCGCCAGAAAACCACCGGAAAGTCGCCAGAAAATAGCTGAACTTGCTGGAAAACTGCTGAACTTGCCGAAAAACCGCCGAAACCCGCCGAAAAACCCGGAATTGTGGGAATTCGCTGGAAGACACGCACGACGGAACCATAGCCGTCGTCGATTGCCGACGACGCGAGGTATAATTACCTCTTATCCTAATTTGATTAATTATAATTGAT
>JAVDBV010069159.1:0-29172 GCA_032619315.1 Piper longum
CATCCCGCCCGCTGTGCTACATGGCGTCCGTTGAGAAATAGAGGAACTAACGCCGCCACCGGGAGAAACAGAGCCTTCAACTTAGCGGCATCGGCGGCATCGATCGAGACGATGCTAACGGTGGACTCCACGACCGCCTCCTCACTAGACTCCTATGTCGACGCCTCCCACAATCATCCAACAGGGTGTGCTACAAGTTGTCCCGCAATCACCATGGTATTCCAACGCTGGAGAAGAACAGGAGGGAGGGATGAAAAGGCGGGCCATTTTTTACAGCCGTTAGATTTTTGTAAACAAACTTAATCACGGGAAGTCACTTGTAATGCATAACAGAAATTTTATTTCTTTATATTAATTATGATAAAATCACGCGGATTATCAATTTTATAAAAAGAATTAATAATAACAATATATAAAAAATGAAAGTGAAGTGATAGACAGAGGTCTTAGGGGCCGACGATGATGACGTGAATATCCCCCGCCTAGTGCCCCTCCTTGGTCTTGGACGTCGCCGTCTTCTCTCGACCCAATTTGTTTGGCATCTCCCACGCGAAGCCTCCTCCCTCCAATCCATCCTCCGTTCACTATTTCTGTTTCCCCTCCCACAGTTCTTTAGGTTTTTCCATCTCCTGCCCCCCCCCCCCCTAACCTTTTTGCGACGCCATTTTGTTAGCCTGTTGTTCGATCCTATCTGGGGCGTCTGTTTTCTTCCTGTTCTTGGTTTTTGTTACCTTGCCAGCTTGTCCCGATCTTTCCGCTCATGAAAATAGGCGCTCGATTCGCGGTCCTACCTTCGGATGGCAGATAGCAGACGATATGCATCCAATCAGGTTTTAGGTCCGTTTCTCCTTCCCCCTCCACCTTCACCGCCCATTGTTGCTCTATTTTTCTGTTTTTTTTCTCTCCGTGTTCTTTTGTTGAAAGCATGTTGTTATTTGATTAATTCAATTCTGGTGCTTAACCTTGACAGCGGTTAGCAATGTGTTGCAGGGATAGAACAGATATTAGCGGAAGCGCAACATCGGTGGTTACGTCCGAGTGAAATATGTGAAATTCTACGCAACTACCGAAGATTTCGTTTAGCTCCCGAGCCACCTGATAAGCCTCCGGGTAATTAAGTTTTCTCCGTGAACCTTGTTCACCTTCCTCTTCTAATCTATTTAACCCAAGTGATATCGAATATAATTTGACTCTCTTATTTGTTCTCCGTGTTTAGTAATGCAATTTTCCTTCTCCTGCTTTTATTGAATGTTTACATTTTCAGTTCGTATCATTCTCTCCTTTTGGGGGATTTCGGAACAACAATTTCAGAACAACAATCTTGCTTTCGCCATGTTATCTTGCTATTAACATCTTGTATTCTAGGCATGATCATCGCCCATCAGTGGTTCTAAGTTATGATATTTTTCACTTTACGTGAATTTCTAATTCAAAGGACTTATGTGCGTGTGATTAGGTGGTTCTTTATTCTTGTTTGACCGAAAGACCATTAGGTACTTCCGTAAAGATGGCCATTCATGGCGAAAGAAAAAAGATGGAAAAACTGTTCGTGAAGCTCACGAGAAGCTAAAGGTATACTTGTGATCACCAGGAATTATTTCTTGGATTTCATCTATCGAAACAAACACCATATCTATTGAAAAAAG
The DNA here is from genome assembly GCA_032619315.1 of Piper longum. Taxonomy (NCBI): domain Eukaryota; kingdom Viridiplantae; phylum Streptophyta; class Magnoliopsida; order Piperales; family Piperaceae; genus Piper; species Piper longum. Next base: position 1,647 of record JAVDBV010069159.1, read on the forward strand.
AATGTCCGAACTATAAAAAAATGTGTGAAAAATGGCGTTTGTGTTACAAAATTAAATAATTTCCAATAGATAGTACCGTAGCTGATATTCTTGGCATATTATGAGGATTTCCATATTTATGAATTCAATGTAGCTGAATGCTAAACATTGAGTGAAGTTATGCAATTACTTTGTGTTCACTGCTGTAACTTTAGATATACTTCGTTCTGTTCGGTGTTTATTTATAGCATAACCTGGAATGTAAAGCGAAGTTGTTTAATGAAGTAATGTACCTAAAAGACGGAGGGGTGCATATTAATATTATTATCTATAAGTTCAAAGCTTTTTTTCTCACCATGAAATGTCACTGGATGATTATATCTAAGATGCAATGTTGACGGGACAGGATGGATTTAAAATAAAAATAGAACTGTTTATCTTTCATTATGAGAAAACTATGAATTCTATTCTGGAAAAATTATCATTTACTATGAGCAAAAGATGGGAGGTTGGTGGCATATTAAGTCTTTTACTTACAAATTATTTTTTCGGATGTCCATTTTCTGTAGGCTGGCAGTGTTGATGTTCTCCACTGTTACTATGCTCATGGTGAAGACAATGAAAACTTCCAGAGACGGTGCTATTGGATGCTTGATAAGTAAGGGTGCTTAATGGGTGTCATGGGTATAAACACCTTGTTGACAACTTTAGGATGACCTGGCGTGCTTTTTTTTTATGACTTAAATAGGCCGAAGACTTACTAAATTGAATGTGAGAATTGAGATAAATTGGATATTTTGTGGAATTGATTAATAAACTAACAAACGCCTCACCGATGATTTCCTGATGAGAGATGAGAAACAGAAGATATGAGAGGCTAAATCTAATTTCCACGTACCTAATGAAAACATTATTCATAATTATAGAAGTTTTGTTTCCCACCACCAGTTGTTTGGCCCAAGGTTTTCTATGTCGAATATTTGTATTGCCCTTTCAGAGACTGATCGGAGATATGTCAGAAATATATCAGATATATTTGGAAATTAATCGATATAGTTAAGATAAAATGATAAATATTTAGTGTATGCTATATACATACAAACAAAACTATTTCATAATAATAATTAAATAAATAATAATAATTAAATAAATAATAATAATTAAGTCAATCACTAATTTAACCATTAGTAAAAACACTAACTAATTTTTTTAGTTAATAAAAAATAAATTTTCAACATTTAATAATAAGAATCATATACCACATAATAATGAAGTCAATTACATTAATTTAACAATTGATAAAAAATATTAACTGATTCTTCTAATTAATAAAAAATAAAATTTCAATATTTCATAACAATAATCAAATAACAAATAGTAATTGAGTCAATAATACCAATTCAAAAATTAATATAACTATTTAACATTTAAAAAAATTAAAGGTTAACAACATTATATTATATTGTAGCTTGGGAAAAAAATATATTATAGTGTGTGTGTGTGTGTTACATGGGAAAAATTAAGGTGAGCTATAACTCATAACTTATGTGAACTGCACATCTAATTTGAATGTTTTTAATGGGTCCCACATAATAAGGTTTGTATGTATGGAAAGTAGAGTGATTAAGGAGGAGGCTGATAAAATTTTATCTTTTTTTTAACATTAACATGACTTACTTTTCGATTTTCAAAAAATGCACTTGTTTAAAGATGTTTTGAAATTATTTTTTATTATGACTATTTTTTAATAATTAAGATGAAAGGGTTAAAAGTATTAGATTGAGTTGAAAATTTATAAATGTCATTGTTATTTATTTTTATATTTATCTATGTGAATTTTGAGTAGTGGAACCTACTAATTTTCTTTAAATAAAAAGTGTAGCTCATATAATCTAAATGAGTTGTAACTTATATGTGTGTGTATATATATACACACGCACAAATGCCCAACCCTCTCCCACACAATCCCACACTACATATGTCGGCAATCGGTGGGTGCCATATCGTGGGCGACTTTCGTGTTGCCCGCTCGCAGATACCAACATGTAAGCGGCATATCGCTGACATATGGTGCCATTGCAAACCTTGCAGTTCATTATATGTGAAATGATCCTTTTAATGTTATTCAGTGATTAAATTTCAACTATCACTGTTTCAATGTGTTGGACTTTATAGTTTTTGTTTCAAAATGGATATGATGCTGACATATATATTGGGTCTGTGTTGCTTTCATGCTTATTTTTTCTGGATGTGTTCAGGCAGTTGGAGCACATTGTTCTTGTGCACTACAGAGAGGTAAAAGAGGTAAAAAAATTTCTTTGTCTTGGCCAAAGTGGGTTGATCATCACAAATGCTGTTTCTTTTGGCTGTACATTTTTTTGTTTAAGAAGAAAAGCAAGCCATCATTTTGAAGTGCTATTTTTTTTCTGGTTTCTGCTAAAGAAATAGTTGGTAGAGGCTTTTTACTTTCTTCGGGCATTTGTCTTGCAAGGTCAACTAGTTCAACAGAAGGAAATAAGGGTTTTTACTGTCTTTCTACATTTGGACTGAATTTATGCTTTGAATTAGTTTTGCTTTTTTTTTTTTGAAATTTGTATTTTCTGTAGGGTGGCTGTTGTTGAATATCTAGTTCACTTATAAACTTTGTATTTTGGTCTTCCAATTTTCAAATCTGGGTTGTTTGATATTTGTTAATTATTCCTGGACTCAATTTAGTTTTGAAATTGTCTTCTTTTTTTTCTTAAATTGTTTTTCATTGTCATGTTTGTGGTCGGTAACAAGTTTTGGGATTCACATTGGCTATAGGGCTGATGTTTAGCTGCAGGACTCTGCGTTCACTAGTATGAACTTAAGAAAAGCACACTAAATATATGAACAGTGGCAGAACTGTTAATATGGAGACCAGAAAATTCTTTTAAAGGATTGGATTCAACACTAATGGGCCAGGGCCCTGGGGATTGATATGATGAAGGGTTTCAGCTAAGATGTGCCAGCACATAATGGTCGCATGATGAGTTCTAATTATTGGGCTGAAAAGTGAAATCCAACAAAGAATATGGAAATTCCTTACCGAATGGGGAAAGCGGTAATTGACCTCTCATCTTCAACCTTTGATCAGTCTGAAAACAGACATCTTCTTCAAGCTCCAAGCGTGGTGGGTTCACTTTCAAAACAAGAGGGGATCCTTCAGAATTTATGGGCTTGCAGATTACAGATCACAATAGTGAATTCTCTGTCAACAGGAAAGAGAAGGCTGCCTGAGCCATGGCCAATGATGGGATCAATAATGAGACAGGCAGCTGGTAGGGGTGGTCCCAATGTAACTTCTGAACGATGTTAAACGAAGAGCTTTTTGGATGTCAGTACTCTGGCAGCTGTGAACAGGAAGTTTTTTGATCAACGCCAACCACAAATTTGCCAGGAACTGTATAATAATTTGGAAAGAAGAAGAGACAAGGGATGACTTATTGCAGCTTTTAGCACTGTTTGGGTTCCGCTGGAATCATGATCCGGAGGAAGTAAACATCCTTAGTGTTGCCTTTGAGATCTTTGTCACCATTAAATAGGGGGATGAGGAAGGCCATAAATGGCAAAGCAATATTCTAAAAGAAAAATTTTAATTATTCATTAATGAAATAGGAAACTTGTATATAGATAGGGATCTATCCTCTAATAGGAACCCGAACATCAAAATGAAACTACTAATATTAAAATTTAAGCTTGCGAAGTAAACAATTTAAAGTAAGCACTTTTAAACCAAGTATAATTGCAAGTATTATAATCCTTTTACTAAGTAAATGATCTGCTTTGACATCTTCATCACTGCAAAGCTGTATTATTTGCAATATCTGTCTGTGAAGTTGTGCCTTGTCGGTCTCACTTATGGCTGGATGGTGAGATCATAATTATATATTTTTGCTATTTTTTTGAGGCGAGCCTATGTTTTGGGTGACCCCAAGGCATCCTCAAGACCAAGGATGCTGACTTCATGCTAAATTTAATAAATACCAAAGAAGAAACTAGGTACCAATGGTATTGTCAGTTTGGAACCTAATTCAGACAGATAGGTTGAAGTCATCCAGTATGGTATGCTGCTAGATATATGGGTTGAGTTTCTTCTCATTTTACATTTGGCATTTTGTTGTCTACTTTTGTAGTTTAACTTGCTGAAAGTTGTGGAACCTTATTTGATGTGTTTTTTTGTCGAGGTTGTAGTTGTCTGGCTCATTGTTTTTGGTGTGTTTGTTTTTTCTATGTGTGAACTAATATTATGTAGCCTCAGGGTAGCAGACCTGCCACCTCTCGTATGTCTAATGCGGGCAGCTTAAGTGACTCTCACTTTGTCTCCGGACCATCCTCTTCTGTGCAAGCAAGTTCTTTTGTCCATGCAGTTCCGTTTTCATATGCTTCAAGCCCTAGTACAGTTGACTGGCATGGGCAAACGCCGACTTCAAACTGTGAGGAAGTGGAATCTCGAGGGAATTCAAGAACGGCTCATCTTGGTGGCTATATCAATCAGCATGTGCTGGAATTCAGACCTCCTGCTTCTCTTACCTTCAAGACTGAGCCTAGTGAGGAACTGGAGAATCCACTTTATGTGAGCCAAATAGTCAATGGGAGCCAATCTCTACTAGTTGGTAAGTTTTTGCAACTTATCTTGGATATTTATGATTATGTTGTTGTGTAGCCAATTGCATTTTATCGAAATTGTCAAGGAATTTTTTGTAATCAAGCGACCATTAGATAGTGACTAAGAATGTTTTTTTCAAGAACTATTCTGATGGGGTCATTTATTATTCCAGGTTTAATGTTCAAACTTGTAATTGTAAACATGTATGCCAGGTAGTTGCAGTAGACTCTGTAAGATTGTTTTTTGGCAAAAGTTATATAACTTTTGATTGTTCTCTATTTGTGCATTTTCTTCTTTCTAGTTCCTGGCCTTATTCTCTATTTGCGCAATCATTTCTTTTTAGTTCCCCGTCTTATGATTTCCTTCTCAGTTTTTGGATTGTATTTTATCTTACTTTCTTATTATATTTGTATAGCTGCGTCGAGTGGATTGAGCTACAATCTTCCAGCTCAAATGTTCCATACCTGGTCTGGGGCACAAGTTCCTGGTGTTACTGAATGCCAGAAGGTTTCATACCAACATGATGAAAATGCCAGCGGGAAACCACATAACACAGAAAAGAGTGAATTTGATCTTGCATGTAGAATGATTCATGCAATGCCCCAGCAGACAATCCAAAGAACATCTCTCACTGAACTAGATGTATGTTGGTTGATTAGGTCTTTCGTTCTAGTTAATCATTAATTGTAAACCTCACTATTTAATTTATTAAGTGGTGTAGGGTGTTTGATATTGAAGCAAACAATGTATTTTAGAACTGCTTTTAATCTGCAGATAAAAATGCCAATGAATGTGAAGCAACTAGATTACAACACTACAGTGGCAAGCACAAAAGCTGAAATCATGGATACGCAGGACTACCAACCGACTTCTGACGTCGAGGGTACCTGTGGATCTCCTATGGTGACCACATCAATTGATCAGAACATGACAGTTGGAGATGCTTCAACTGCAAATTGCTTGTCTGCTTGCTCATTTGAGGCAAAGAAACAAAGTGACCTAAATAAAGTTGACAGTTTTGGAAGATGGATGAACAAGGAAATAGGTAGGGACTGTGATGACTCATTAATGGCCTCTGGACCTGATTTTCTTTGGGGGCCACTTGCCTCTGGACAAAAGGAAGGCTCAGGCTTGTCTCAACAAATGCAAGTTGATGTGGACTCTCTTGGTTACTCTCTGTCTCAGGAGCAGTTATTTACTATTCTTGATTTCTCTCCTGAATGGGCCTATTCTGGAGCAAAAACAAAGGTACACATCTATAACAATAACCATCATCATCTCCGGAAAATGTGAGATTTTTTTAGTAAGCTAAAGCCTTTTTTGTCTTAGGTTTTAATTTGTGGTACATTTCTGGGAAGTCTGGAACAGCAGCCAAGTCAGATGAAATGGAGTTGTATGTTTGGCGAAGTTGAGGTTCCAGCTGAAGTTCTTCCAAATAATTCTATTAGATGTCAGGCTCCAATGCATTTACCTGGGCGTGTCCCTTTCTACATTACCTGTTCCAACCGGCTGGCTTGTAGTGAGGTTAGGGAGTTTGAGTATAGAGAGGTGTCTCGTGGTCAATCAATTGGATGCATGGCTGAACCAGAAGAGGAAATGCGCCTCCAAATACGATTGGCAAAGATGCTGCATTTATGTGGTGAAGAGAAGCAGAATTTAGGTTGTTCAGTTAAAAACTGTGAGAAATGCTATTTTAAGAAGCAAATACGTCTCTGTAGTGAGGGCAATAATAGATGGGATGGTATTGAGAGTTCATTTAGTGGAGATGGGGAAGATCACAGGAAGCCCAGAGATATGTTGATTCAAACTTTGTTGAAAGATAGGTTATGTGAGTGGCTAGTTTGCAAGATCCATGAAGAAGGGCGAGGGCCAAATATCTTGGATGATAATGGCCAAGGTGTTATTCACTTGGCAGCTGCACTTGGTTATGAATGGGCAATGAATTCTATTATTGCTGCGGGGGTTCCTCCAGCATTCCGAGATGCCCATGGTTGGACTGGTCTTCATTGGGCAGCTTACTATGGCAGGTTTGTATTGTGTGAAATATTGTGTTATTTCATTAGCCCAAATGTTATCCTGAAATTGGCTGTAAAGATGATGGTAGGCGTATGATTGCTTAGGTCCTGTCGGGAGGATCAAATCCTGTCCTAGATGGAATCTGTATAATCACAACAGGGTGTATCTAGTGATTACTAATATAGTTGTTTCTAAACATCTTTCCTTGGCATAAATATGATGTTTGATAGTTTATATCATGTTGAGTGTGTCTACCTCTTTCGTGGCTTGTATTAATGAGTGAACTATTCAATGTTGTATGTCACCAGGTGATGCCTATTTCCTTTCATGCATTTGTTTTCGCTTTCTGTTTCTGAATGTGCCATTTTTTTTACTTGTTTGTGTCCTGTCTAAAGTTGTTAAGTTGTATTTAAGTTACCATGATAATTATCTCACTTAATGTCATGTTTTTTCATGGGCAGAGAAGAAACAGTTCTTGTTCTGATTAGGTTAGGTGCATCTCCTGGTGCAGTAGATGATCCCACACCAACATTTCCTGCGGGAAAAACAGCTGCAGATGTGGCATCTAGCAGAGGACATAAAGGACTTGCTGGTTATTTGGCCGAAGCAGATCTAACCAGTCATCTTTCTTCCATGACTATGAAACCAGCTACAATGCATGGTGTTTCTGTTACTCTTAGTGTTGATGATGCCGCGAAGAGTGTGGATGATCAGAATATTGTAACTACTGATGGAGCGATCAAGGATCAGTTATCTATAAGAGGCTCTCTTGCTGCCATAAGGAATTCTGCCCAAGCTGCGGCCCGAATTCAAACTGCTCTACGGGTTCAATCGTTCGTTCAAAGACAGTCAACCCAAAGCGGAGAAGGCAAATGTGACTTACCAGACGAATTACTTGCATTGGCCTCTCTGAATAAGGGCGGTAAGATTGGTCATTTCAGTGACTCATTACATACAGCCGCCGCAAAGATTCAACAGAAATATCGCAGTTGGAAAGGAAGAAAGGAATTTCTTAACATGCGCAATCATGTTGTCAAAATTCAGGTATTATTGATTGTTGAATTTCTTTTTTTAGATACTTTTTCGAGATTTATCTGTTTTATTCCCTTAGATTATTTTTTAACTTTATATTAAATATGTTCCAGGCGCATGTGAGAGGGCACCAAGTTCGTAAGCACTATAAAAAGGTTGTTTGGTCAGTGAGCATAGTTGAAAAGGCTATACTGCGGTGGAGGCGAAAAGGCACTGGGTTGCGTGGCTTCCGAGCTGTAAAGGCAGTTGCAAACGTTGGAGAAGACACAGGAAGGACTGATGATTATGATTTCCTGAGTGCTGCCCGCAGGCAAAAGGTAGCTGGTATAGAAAAAGCTTTAGCACGGGTCAAATCTATGGCAAGATCTCCAGAAGCACGTGACCAGTACATGAGGTTGATAAAAAAAACTGAGGTAATTACTGAATTGAGCAAATTCATCAATATTAAAAATGAGAAAGTTTGGTAGTTTTTAGGTCACTTCTAAGATGATAATCCCACAAGTGGCTAATGAGAGAAATCTTCTTCTCTTTCTTCCCCCTGGGGAAATGGATTATGACTAGGATCTATAAGATTATAAATGATAAAACTTTAATGGCCAGATGCCCTTTTCGATGCCACCCCCTCCTTTATCCAAGCTTGAGACCAACAATGCACAATCATTGACAGACTTGTTGGTAATTATAGAAATATGACATAGATCTGCACCTTCTCTAGGAGTATCAGCAATGATATTCCTCTTATAATGGTTAAGAAAGAAATGGATAATGTAGAAGTGCAAAATTTGGGTAAGGATGATAAATTAAAAATAAATTATAAAAAAATAATCCTTTTATTCTGAAAACCAATATGGCGTATGCCATTTTATAAATGTAATCCCTTTTTAGTTTAGTATAAACAACTTTAAATGATACGAATAACTTTTAGATTAGACACTCCTAGTACACCTAGCAATTTATGAAAATATCTAAAAAAAGCAACTACTCTAAATGGGATCTCCATAATCAACATCACTATAGGTATATAAATTTTTTTTTGGCAAACTTGTGGTTTTGTATTATTCTATTGTGTCTGGGACTGTTTTTGACCTAGGAATTCATTGGGCAATGCAGCCTTTTTTTTAAAAAAAAAAACGTTTTGCTTTAATTTCTGTTTGGTAGGCTATAAATGAAGGGGACGCTTCAAACACTGATTGGAGGGTTAAAGATGCACTTTGAAGATAGTTTGCTACTAGATCCACTGACGATGACATCATCTGACTTAGTGAATACCGTGTTATTGGGCGAAACATGGCCTGTTTAGTTGAGCAGTGAATGGTTTTTTTGGTCAAATTTTATACATTTCTTACACCTGTAAGTATGAAATTATCCCCTCGTAGTTGGTGTAATCATGTTTTAATAGATCAACTATGCATGTAAATATGATATTCGTTTCATTCCAAGTGCTTTCTAGCATGAAGATAAATTGTTATCAATCGCTGTAAATGATTTTTTTGTAAAGATGACATTTTGGTATTGGGCTAGACGTGCTCGAAATGTGGAACGGTGAAATTAGGCAACAAAGATTACAGACTATAGTGGCTTTTGGCAACATTTGAAATGTTGAATGTGAGCTGAATTTTTTGTATACATTTAACATTTGAGATTCGTGTTTGCTTTAAGTCTGTTGACATTATTTGCTTGTTTGCTAGTTAAAAATGGACTGTTACTTTGCACCTGTGCTAAGCTTCACTCGTTTAACATGTACATTATAGTTCTATCCTTGTTACCACGTGCTTACGGAGAAGGAACTTTGAGTTGGATGCCAAATCATGGGTGAACTGAAAATTGTTTAAAGAGATTGTTTAGCATTAGCCAATCCCGGAATACGAGTGTGTGAAAGAAAAATTTTGTAAAAGGTTGTCTTGGGGGCATCACCGGGGGCGAAGCTCTTTCTCTTAAATCATGTCTGATTGCATGGATGGTTAAGGAGAGGGGCTCTAATCTAACCAAACATCTTCTAATCTAACCAAACTATCTTCAATAAGATCAGTTGGATGTAAAGTTAAGGATTAAGATTGCCGCTAGTGTTCGTCGAGTCGGGTTTGGTCTGAACCAATAGCAAAACATGAACCCGACCCATTTATCGAGCAAGTGGGTCTGGTTCCGGCCGCCCTCCCTAGTTCTGTAGCCCTAGGCCAAGGACCAACTGGATTTGGCCACCTCCAAGACTAAGGCACGCGGCTGCCCTGTGTAACATATATATGAAAAATATCTTGAGAAGATGATGAGAAGGGGGTAGGGGTGGCTAAAATTTTTCTCTCCCAAGTCATTACGAGACATGATATAAAAAGGCGGGGTGATGGGGAGATGCCATCAATACGGAGCGCAACGTCAAGTCAGGAACCCCATGGTGCCGTAAGCAAGATAACGTTGGTAATATATATATATAGGCTTAAAATTTTATTTTCTGAGCTAACTATTTAGAGGCTCATGACATGGTTTTTTTCAGTTGTTATGGGGCCGAGAAGCTGATACATCAAGTCTCCAACGGAATTCACGGAGGCACCACCGGAGCAGATGCAGACCATTCCTTCCATCTCCGTGTTGTACCCACAAACTCCTCCCGATTTGGCACAGCGCTGACAGCCGGCGTTGGGGACGGTGTAAGAGAGCCGGATGCCGTAGGACCAATCTCCAATGGCCCCACGCCCTTGCTGCGATCCGTGTCGTAAAATGTAGTATAGTGGGTGCAGTCCAGAATGTTCATGGTCATGAACTTGACGGCGTTGTACTCGGTGAAGCAGCACGGAGGGTAAAGTCCTGTCGGTCCCGACCCGAACACCCGAAATAGGAGTGGCCGGAAAAGTTGAAACAGAGGGACCGGTAGCTGTTGAGGATGGGGAAGTCGATGGAACAGTTGTGGATGGCGAAGACAGTGTCCGAGGGATGGATCGTGACCCATTGGAGGTCGGACATGGTGAAGTCGAGGTGGGGCTGTAGTATGGTGTAGGTGGACATTCCGGGGTCGTAGATCACCATGCTCTGCTGGTCGTAGTTGATGGAACGCACGCGGTAGCCGCCGGTCGGGGTCTTGAAGAAGAGGTCGCCAGTGTGAGTGCAGTTGAGCATGGCTCGATACTCGGTCGGGTGCGCCGCACCCGTCCGATGGGGTCGTTGATGGTGATGCTCCGGCATGCGTGAGGGGGGGCTTGGTCTGATCCCGCCGTGGCTTCTAATTGGATTAACGTCATCAACAGCACTGTCATCATCATGACTGCTAGCCTCATGATCACCATGGATAACGGCCGCCGCCGCCAGCTTATAAGGAGCATCATGCTCCTCCGAAGCTATTGGAGTTTGAGGAAAGTAGATGGAGACGACGGGGGAGTGGGGGGTGCGCGGTAAATTTCCAGAACCAATGACAGGATTAAAAACAGCCCTTCATTTTTTTTTAAAATAACTATAGTTCTATATAGGAACAAGTTTTTTCCTGTCCGTTTTTTATTATGTGGGGAATTTTTAGAAAAACCTCAACAATATATCATTACTTACTACCTATGGTAATAGTAAAAAATTTCAGTTTTCTGAATCTAAAATCCCAAACTGGAGCACTTTGGCAGGTACTACAACTTGCTGTGGGAACGAAGGAAAAAGAAGACATCAAAGTTGGACAGCGTGTTTTGAAGCAGGACGCCCGTATCATATCTGATACCTCGTATTCGATATAATTTTGTATGTATATATGGTGATTGATAGTAATATAAGGATAGAATAATATAATTAATAATATATTAATATCTTGGATGACTAAATGAACGGTGAAGTGTTCGAATTATTTCAATAACGTACAAGTATACACGGTCAAAACAAGTAAATAATGATGAGTTCGAGTATCGTTCTCATAGAAAGATCAATTTTCTTAAATTAATTAAGGCAAAAGAAAATAAAATAATAAATAAAATAACAGCAAATGACTTAATTAATTATAAGTAATAATGTTAAATTAAAGGAGAATTTCAAATGATAAAACTCATTCTAAAGTCGAATTTCCCTTAACCTGAATTTTACCTTCATCACATCTTACTCTTATCTTTTATTCCCTCGGATTGTCGATTTAGGATTATTATACGACATGGTGGCTCCCGTTCCTTCATGCTTTTATTATTTTGCCCCAATTTCTATCTCTCGGTGCTAATTAATTAATAAACAAAATAATACATTAAGATTTACCTTACAATCGTATACGATATTGTATATTTTTCGACCACAACGACAAACAAGTCAAAAGACTCGTCGTATGATGAATTATTAATGACTAATTTAATTAATTTTTTCCGAAATCTAATTGAACCTCATGATCTAAGAAATATGCGATTAATCTATTCTTAGTATTAAGAAAATGACAACTCAAACAATCCGATAGAATAAAAGAGTAAGAGGTTGAAATGAATTCAATTAAAGCATGTTAAGTTCTATTCTTCTCTAGAACGAAATAAAGAATTACTCCATAGTAAAAGAAAAGAACACAATAAAGAAGAAACTATTTTTTATTATAATAGAAAAAGAAATACAAAACTAGAACTACTTTTTCTAAACTCCTAAGCCAAGAGATGAGATAAGATGAGATCTGATAATCTAAGTAATAAATGACCATCCCTTTACATAGAAGAGGAGATACAAGACTTCGAAAAAAAATGTTCACAAATCGATGTATTCTAATTAATTTTGGCGTCTAATCAAGTTTGCACAACCTCGTCATACTCAAATACAACTATGTACTTTCTTGTTCATTGAGCTTTGTAGCCATTGGGTAGGGCCAAATGCTATAACTATAAGCTTAATTTACTTTATCTTTTCATGCATTAAAATACCAAAATTAAGCATATCTCATAAAATATTAATTAACTAAAATATAACGAAAAATATCACCTAATTAATAATATTTATATTCAGAATTTATAAAATCACATAAAAAATATGGGTAAATATTATATATTTTAAATGCTTAACATGAAGCACCATGAAGTGAACTAGGTGGGGAGGACGAGGACGAGGACGTCGACCGGTGGTGCCAACCATTTTGCCTCCTTGAATTGCCCTTCAAGCTCATCAGCATCCGGTGTCGGTGTCTTCGCCACAGGGTCCAAGTCGGCCTCTCCACCATTGTGCCAAGCTGGCCTCCTATTTTCAAAGTTGTCCATATTAATAGGGTTATTAAACAAGCGAATAACTCGAAGTTCGTTTGAATTCGACTCGAGGTCAAACGAGTATTGAGCATGTATGCTCGAAATCGACTCGAATATTTCTGATATGTTCAAGCTCAACTCAAATAAAATTACGCTATTCAATTCTAAGAGCTCGGTCGAAATCGACTTGTTTGGGAACTCGTAACTAGCTTGTTTGAGAGCTCAAAACTGGCTCGATTGAGAGCTCGAAACTGGCTTGTGTGGGAGCTCAAAGCGAGATATTTTATAAACTAAAAAATAGATGAGAAATATGTACATTTATAAAGATTAAAATCAACAAAATACTTTCCCATGCTCACAATTCTGGCAATTTTCTAGCAACTATTGCCGGTGGCGGCTTCAGTCGGGATGGAGGTGGTATGGGCTACCATTGTCATTGGCTCGACGAGCCCGACGCATTTACGATGTCGACAAGGTCGACGGAGGAGGTGGCTCACCAAAAAAAGGGCAAAACAGGGCTATCGATAGTGGGGTGACAAGATCCGGCCGAGATGGGCGGTTCTCGGCTCCACTCTAGTTAGGGAAGGTCGTGGGAGGGTCGATGAAGTCGAGGAGGCAACTGGATGGCGGCAGCAACGGGAGCGCGGCATACTAAAGGTGACTTCGTCGAGTTGCGGTGGCTTCTTTGGGTCGTGGATGCCGGGCAACGACCGAACAACAAGGGGAATGGTCACGAAATTCTGATAGTGACCTGCGGAATCGATTAGTGGTGGTCTGGCGGTTGGAGGCGGTGTTGGCGACAAAGAAGGAGGGCGGCACAGGGTGCAGGGAATAAGAAGTATCGAGGGGAAGTATGGGAAGAAATGGGTGGGTGGCAATATTGTAAATAAAATTTGATTCGTCTTTGGCTCGAATAAAAAATAACAACTAACTTGTAATAAATATTAAAAAATAAGAAAAAAATCTCATAAAATATATTACACACTATAACACTATAATAGCATATATATATATATATATATATATATATATATATATATATTATTGAATAAAATTCGAATTGAGCTACGAATTGATTATAAGTCGGCGTTTAAATGCCAAATTTTGAATTAAATCGAGCTGAATTAAACGCTCGCGGGCTGGTTGATCAATTAGCAACCTATGCGTAAGGCCCTGCAGCCCACTCCTATCCAACCCGCACGCGTTTATATCCCCAAACGGCTGGAATTGGTGGCCATGGAGATCGACTCCACCGACACCCCGTCCATGTTGCTGTCGAACACCAGCCACTCCATGTCCTTGGAGAAGACCACATGGTCTCCCGGTCGCTCCGCCAGCCCCCACCACCTCTGTCATCCGCCGCAGCACAGTCCTGTCAGGGCGCACCAGGTAGAGGCCGAGCGACTCCACGTCCTGCGGGTTGTGCCAGTTGGACGAGAAAGTGATGAGCTCTCGGTTGGGCAACCAGCTGGGCATGGTGTCTATCGACGGCTCCTCCGTGAGGTGTCGTATCTCACTGCCCTCCTTCCACGCCCCTTCCACGGCGTCTACTATGTACAGGTTCTCGTGCCCCGACCTCCCTAACCGGAATACCACCTGCTTCCCATCCGATCGGTTCTTACGTTCTACTATGTACAGGTTCTTGCGACACCGACGGGAAGGCGTTGTTCCCGCTCTCAGCCTTGGCCAGGAACTTCACTCGTGACGTCACTTCCTCAGTGTCTTCAATGAGGTTGGCCGGGCCGAATTCGATGCGTGCGATTTGGACGGAGGAGCGGATTGAGTCGAAGATCATCCCGGTGGAGCTTTAGATCACCCCAACCTCCGTTGGGCTCCACGCCGCGGAGAAGGCGATGCGGTTCTTCATTACCATCCAACTCTTTTATACGAATAAAGTTAGTTGGGATTAATTAGTTAGGATTGCATTAGGCGGGAAAGGGTAAAATGGTAAATTTGATTCAGGATTTGAAATATAAAACAGGGGAGGATGGATACAAGGAGGGGGGACTCTGTTTTTGGCTTGTAACTATAATTCAGTTCGACATTCAATTCAATTTCTATTTTCCATCCTCCAGTCTTCATCAATCCATCATCCATTATTATAGTCATCCATAGCTCCTGTAAAGAGATTATAGCAGGTAGATAAGGAGAAGGAGATCGTCGTTGCTGCTCCTGAAGAAGAAGGATCTACCAAATTGGTGCCAGAGCTGGTTGAGGGAGCACCGGCAGCCGCATTCTCGGCTTCAATAGCGAAAGAGTTGATCGAGATTCGAAAGGAGCAAGTGCAACATCGGAAGGTACAATCTCAATTGCTATCTGCACTTTCTGAACTGTCATCTAGATTTGATGAATTTTTCAAAATCAAAAGTGGCGATCATAATAAAGGTGTGGTGAATCCTCTTGTTAATGTTCCAAGTGTGGAAGGAAGGATTGGAAATGAATGTAACTTGATCGATGAAATGCCTCATCCACGTCGATCTGAAACTCCTGCTAATATTAGGCGAGGTGGGAGGAATTCACAGCATATTATCGACTGCATGGAGGCTGAATCATCAACTGGTGGATTAAGAGTAATTCCAAGAAATTATCAAGATGATGATTATCTGAGAATTGCAAAAATGACTTTTCCAAAGTATGATGGAACTACAGATCCAGTGTTATGGTTTAGTAGATGTGACATTTTTTTCAAATTACATAAGGTGAAACCTCATTTTTATGTTGGATTAGTTAGTTATCATTTGGAAGAGGATGCTTTGATATGGTTCGATATGATTGAAGAACTCCAGGAAGTAATGTCACGACAGGACTTGAAGGATGCTATGAATATGGAGTTCGGACCTACTGATTATGAAGATTTTTATGATGATCTAACAAGGCTCAAACAAGATAGAACTATTAGAGATTATATTGCAAAATTCAACAGGCTTCTTCCATGATCCGGTAACATGACTGAAAGACAAAAGATCAGTAGCTTCACATGTGGTCTGAAGTTGCAATTGAGAGTAGAAGTTAAGTCACACAGGCCAGTTTCACTCTTTGAGGCTCAAGGTCTAGCAAAGCATTTTGAACCTAAATTGTTAATGGATAACATGACGCAATATAATTAGAAAAATAGGTCGTGGTTAGGGGATCCCCAAAGTGTTAAACCTCGACAGGAATTAGCAACTGCAACTTCTACAAAAGTGAGTGCGTCAGGTGTCAAGGAAGTGGGAGCTGTTGAAAAATTGACTGTCAAGTAGTTACAGGAAAGGAATGAGTTGGGGTTGTGTTTCAAGTGCGATAAAAAATATACTCTGGGACATAGATGTAAGCAGCTGTTCTCGATTGAAAGCATATGGGAGGAGGAGGATTCAACATGCAGTGAAGATGATATCTTGCAAGAGGATGATGTTAACAATAAAGAGGACTTACCAGCTATTTCTTTAAATGCCCTTACAAGTACTTCAACATTGAATATGATGAGGATGTTTGGCAGAATTGATGGCCAGCAGGTGTCTATTTTGATTGATTTGGAGAGCTCACATAATTTCATTAATGAAAAGATTGTACAAAAGATGGGGATTAAGGTGCAGGCTAGCTTGACATTGAAGGTGCAAATTGCAAATGGACAGCAAATGGGGTGTGAAGGGAAGTGTGATAATATAACTTTGGAGCTTCCTTGGCATACTATCCTTTCTGAATTTTTTGCACTAAAATTAGAGGAGTTCAATGTTGTCCTAGGTGTCCAATGGTTGAAGACATTGAGATCAATTATGTGAAACTTAGAGTCTTTAACCATGTGTTTTACTAAAGATGGGGTTCCAACACATTGCAAGGATTAGCAACGCCACCGTCTCAATTGTGGAGCAGCAAGCAAATGTCCAATATAGTAAAGAAGAAAAAGCATGGGCTTCTTATGCATTTGCAACTAGTGGAGGAATCAGGACAATGTTTTCAGCTTCAAAATTTTTTAGGGGATGCAGAGCAGCAACAATTGCAAGTGTTATTGGATAGATTTGGTAAGGTGTTTGAAACACCTATAACACTTCCTCCCAAGAGAACTCATGACCATAGAATTCCTTTGAAGGAAGGAGTAGTACCAGTGGCTATTAAACCATATCCTTATTTTTAAAAGAATGAGATTGAAAAGAAAGTTAGGGAGTTGCTGGAAGCAAACATTATTCAGAGCGCAACCATCCATATTAATCTCCTATTTATTGGTCAAGAAAAAAGATAAGAGTTGGAGGATGTGTATTGATTATAGAGCATTGAACAAGGTCATGATCAAGGACAAATTTCCAATTCCTAATATTGATGAGCTTCTGAATGAGTTACATGGTGCTTCTTATTTTTCAAGGTTAGACTTGAGATCAGGCTATCATCAGATTTGTATGCATGAAGAGGATATACACAAAACAGTTTAGAGTGATGCCATTTGGATTAACCAATGCTCCTTCCACATTTCAAGCTTTGATGAACTCCATTTTTGTTAAGTACCTTCCACACTTCATCTTAGTTTTCTTTGATGATATATTAGTATACAGTAAAATATGGACTAACCATTTGCAACATCTAGAGATTAATTTGCATGTTTTACAAGAGCAACAATTATTTGCTAGGAAGGAAAAATGTAATTTCGACATGAGGGAAGTGAAATACTTAGGTCATGTCATTTCAGCAAATGGAGTGGATATGGATTTGGATAAGATATCTGCAATGGTTAATTAGCCAATACCGAAGGCCATCAAACAAATTCGATGTTTTTTGGGCCTAGCAGGTTACTACAGGAAGTTCAGCAAAGGTTAAGCTAGCTTAGCTGCTCCGCTTAATGATCTGTTGAAACAGGATGATTATGTTTGGGATGCAATGGCTGAAAAAGCATTTACTGATCTAAAGGCAGCTTTTACAAATGCTCCACTCTTAGCCCTTCCTGATTTTTCAATACCTTTTGTGGTCAAATGTGATGCTAGTGGCATGGGATTAAGTGTTGTCCTGATGCAAGAAAACAGACCTATAACATATTTCAGCAAAGTTCTTCATGGCAGAAATCACCTTATGTCCATATATGAAAAGGAAATGTTAGTTTTGCTTCTATCCATTCAAAAGTGGTGCCATTATTTATTGGGACACAAGTTCATTGTCAAAACAGATCATGCTAGTTTGAAGTATTGTGGGAACAAAAGGTTCACACTGTGGCACAACAGAAATGACTCACTAAATTGATTGGATATGACTTCCATATCAAGTACAAACCAAGGAAAGAAAATAAATTTGTTGATAAATTATCACGACAATTTGATAGCCTTTCTTGTCCACAGTTTATAGGGCATGGGGAAGACAACCAACAACTGATTTTTGCTGCAATTTCGATGCCAGTTTCACAATGGTTACAAGAGATCAAAGCTTCCTATGAGACTACTTGACAGCCTTATTGCAGAAGTTTCAAGAAGGGAAACTCTCTCCACGGTGGTCTTATAAGGATGGAATTCTCTTTTTCAAAAATAGAATTTATTTGGTTGCTGATAGTGGTTTAATACCTATCATTTTGAAAGAATTCTATGATGACACACATGAGGGAGTTCTTAAAACTGTCAAACGCTTACAAGATGTGTTCTATTGGCCCAGGTTGCATCAAGACGTGATGACATTTATCAGAAACTGTGATATATGTCAAAGATTTAAGTACTCTGCCATGCTACCTTTTGGATTGCTTGAGCCTCTTCCCATACCTCAACAAATTTGGATAGCCATTTCGATGGACTTTATTATAGGACTTCCTCGGAGTTTAGGGAAAGATTCAATATTGGTAGTTGTTAATAGGTTGTCCAAATATAGTCATTTATTAACTATTTCATATCCATTTACAGCAGTTACCACTGCTCAACTTTTCTTCGATAATGTCTTTAAGCTATATGGGATGCCCACATTGATTGCTTGTGACAGAGATAGCATTTTCACAAGTGCCTTTTGGAATGAATTATTTTGACTTCAGGGAGTGGCTTTCAATTATAGTTCAGAAGACCCTCAAAATAATGGACAAACTGAAGTTATCAATCGAGTGTTAGAACAATATCTGAGGTTTTTCACAAATGAGAAGTACACAGTTTACCACATGCCTCCACATATATTATTATCTTATGTCCTAGGTACTGCTAAACTAAAGGAGGTTGATGATACTTTGTGCATAAGGGATCAGCTGCTGTTTGAGTTGAGGGATAACTTAAAAAATGCACAATTAAGAATAAAGCATCACCATAATTTACAACAAAGAGATGAAAAATTTCAGATTGGGCAGAAAGTCTATTTGAAGCTATAACAATACCGGCAACATTTAGCTCGTTCTACACATATTACCAAATTGGTAGCCAAGTACTATGGTCCTTTTTTTGTTATTGAGAGAATTGGGAAGGTTTCTTATCGACTACAGCTTCCCACTAAAAGTCATATTCATGATATGTTTTATATTTCTCAATTGAAAGCCATAGTGGTTGCCGATGTTCGAGTTCATGATGAATTGCCATCCACTTTGTCTTCCACATATAAATTGGCTTAAGTTTTTGCTCTGGTTTTTTAGCATAATAATTGATATATAGCTTTTGTTTTGTATTTTCTGTTTTCCAACCTTGAGCACGAAGTTTTTTCTAAAAAGGAGGTATTAATACGAATAAAGTTAGTTGTGATTAGTTACTTAGGATTGTATTGGGCGGGAAAGACGTAAAATGGTAAATTCAATTCAGGATTTGAAATATAAAACGAGGGAGGATGGATACAAGACACTATAATTCAGTTCAACATTTAATTCAATTTCTATTTTTCATCCATCTATCTTCCTTAATCTATCATCCATGGCTTATTTGGAGGGATTCCAACGGGTAGATAAGGAGGAGGAGATCGTCGTTGCTGTTCCCGAAGAAGAAGGATCTACCACTCTTCGACCCGTCCGACCTCGCCACTCTCACACCGCAGCTCCGGTCGAAGCCCGTGTCGAAGTCCGGGTTGAAAGCCATCAACTTGCTGTCAGGAGAGAAGGACCCCGCAGTCGCCGTTCAATAGCATCAGCCGCACCCCTTCCACAGGCGATTTCACCTCTTCAAGGTGAGGCACCCTCAACTTGCCGGTGCCTTCGCCGCCTCGGTGGTACCCAGAGCTAGCGAATCAGGGGAGAATAATGGGCTGTAATGGTTGATGCGGGGGTTCAATAGCTCCGTCACCCGGTGGAACGACTCTGTTTCCATGTTGAACACCTCAATGTGGCGGAAATCGCTTCCCTCCCGTCGAGTCGCCACGGCGATCCGCTGGCCGTTGTGGGCGACCTCCGGCGTGAAGGCGTAGGCGCCGGGTGGCGTGATTCGTACGGGCTTTATCAGAGCAGCATCGGCGGCAAACAACGTGTCGTGATCGGCCGACTTCCGGTGGAAGAAAATGGTGGTGTCGCCGAGTCATGTCGGTCAGCCGCGGAGATTGCAGACAACGCCACCGTTCAAAAGCTTTTTGCTGTAAGTACATATACATGCTGCTGTGCCTCATCCCCCGTGAGCAAGTGTTGTTAAGTATATGTACGTGCCGCTGCAAATGCATCTACACATGTAATGTAAGATAATAATAACTTCAAGAAAGGGATTCTTTTTTTTTTTTTCTCTCCAAATTTGTCAAAAGAAGTAATGTATTAATTAATTAGTACCGTGCATGGCCCTATTAGTTGAGATTTGCTTCCATGTTTTGATATATATCTATGTATTGTTTTTCTCTACATATTTGGTATACTAGTCTGGGAGACTGGCACATGAGCATTTATTCCATGTATCTCCCACCTTCATGCCTACCGGAAATTATATATTTTCAATGATCCATCCACGTTCGACCGAGGAAAAATCATCGCAAATCCCTGCCGCAATAATTGACCAATTAGGCACCCTGATATTCAGCAATAAATAAATGTAACAAGCCAACAAAACTTGGGAGTAAAAGATTGCAGTTTTTGCAGCAAACAAGAATCAAAATGATCTCATATATGTTTTAAGATAAATAATAATAATAATAATAATAATAATAATAATAATAATAATAATAATAGGTGGAAGAAACAGCAACAAATTGCGGCCCATTTATAAAACCCACAAACCAGCCATTGGCTTTAGGCACAACAATGGAACAACAACATATTCCAGCCCATTTAATAGAGGACCACCAACCGTTGGCCTTTGGCACAGCCGCACAAGGCCTACATTGAAAGGTTCCCTATTTTTACTTTGAATGAAGAGAAGTGCAATAAGATTTGGTTAAGCTGCTCGGCCACAATTTTTTTTGGTTAAGCTAGTAAATATGCCATATTGTCAGACTTTAGCTCTGAGAGGGATTCATTTATAACGTTTTTTAGATTAATTTACAATGTTTTTTAGTACAATTTTTGGAGAAAATATAGCATGCAAGGGAAACGTCTGTGCGTGTTAGCAGGTGATATTGAGTCTGAGAGTATTATATATGGTACTAGTAGGTAACAAATTAAGAGGAAGACAAAACATACCCATGATTAATAATCGTCTAATTAGAATCTATTCCGCATCGTCTACGATGGCTCCTACCGGCTACCCGAAAAGCCAAAATTAGAGGTCACTCAATCTGAATCTTGGACAAGGTTCCCAAGAGGAAAATCGTACCCTCAGGTGCAAAGCCAAGGAGTCCACCTTCGATCACGCTCACTGACTTGAACCACAAGACAAACAATCACCTCGACAGATTCTTGTTATGATTTATTTATGCTCTTATAATTACCGCCCGTACAAATTCTAGCTAAGACGGCATGCAAAAGTAAGATCAATTAAAAACAAAGGCTAAAAAACTCTATTGTCTGCAGGAGGAATCTGAAGCAAGAAGAAATGGAAATTGTATTCTTCGACATGGAAACGACAGTGCCTGCAAGGAGTGGGCGGCAGAAGTTCTGGGTATTGGAATTCTGTGCAATCCTAGTTTGTCCATATAAGCTGGTGGAGATGGAGAGTTACACCACCCTCGTCAGACCGGACGATATCTCCGCCGTCCCCCTTACCTCCTCCAGATGTAATGGCATCACCGCCGTCCCCCTTACCTTCTCCATTTTGAACGGTAAAATATCAATCAGCTCTTCTTTACTATATATTAACCAATTAAGTACAACAGAGAAGATGATCAGACGCTAAGTAGTATCTATAGTATGTGCGCGCGGTGATTGATATATATTACTTGGAAACCGTGGCAGGGAGAATATGGGCAGGACACAATGTTCATAGGTTCGATGCGGTTAGAATAAGGGATATATTCGCCCACATTGGCGGCCCTGCTCCCCAGCCGCTAGGAGTGATCGATTCCTTGGATATCCTAAATCACAAGTTTGGAATGAGGGCCGGTAACCTCAAGGTTTGCAACTGATAAATCGACGATCAACTAAAAAATTTAATCATTCAAATTATAAGTATATATGTGATCTCCATTTTTCTTTTTATTTATTTCTTATGTTTCCTAATTAATTAAAAGCTGTGTCAATATTAATCAACTAAAGGCGAGCTATATTTCAGATGGCCACCTTGGCTGCTTACTTCGGCCTTGGAAGACGGAAACACCGGAGCCTCGACGATGTTCGCATGAATTTGGAGGTTCTCAAGCATTTCGCAACTGTTTTGCTCCTGGTAATTATGCTTCATGCACCCTTCTCTTGGGTTAAGATTGAAGCTAGTTGAGAAAGAAACGCATAAAACAACTTAAACATATATACGCGTCTATTATGTAAATTCAATATGGGTTCCATAATAATGAGAACATATATTCGTACGTGTAATTTATGGATCATATGTAATGAGTTTGAGTTAAACATTACAAGGAATCAAGCCTTCCAGGCGTAATGAGCAGGTCTAGAGGCATAGGCTATTCGACTATTTTAAGAAGAAGCAAAGCAAGTGAACTCAGAATTTGCAGGGAGCAGGAGACGAGAAGAAATTCTAATTCAACATCACGAGGATGTCACAGACCAGTTCTACCACATGCTAGGGATGTCTAGGCCAGATCGAGACGAGAAGATCAAATTATTAGAGGCTCATCACTCCTTCAATTAAGCCGCTTAATGAATGCATGTGAATAATGTGATATCCTTCAATTAAGCCGCTTAATGAATGCATGTGAGTAATGTGATAAATTAATTTGCGGTACCAACCGCGGGCATCCCCATGCACATAACCTCACTTATTCACATTATCAAAACGAGAAATCCCAAATAAGAATCTAAAAGTAATGATGTCGCTTAATAATTTTATTCTTTTATTTAATCAAATACACGGAATAAATGGAAACAAAATATTTCTTTTTATTTTCTTTTTTTTTTCTCACATATACTTTTTTTTTAAAATATTCTTATTTTTTTTAAAAAATATTCCTAGAAACCAAACTGCCCCTGAATTAATTAATTGTCGATTACTAGAAAATGGGGTACACGAATTCATGACACAATCACAATCTAATATCCGCTTGTGGTCACGTTTAGATATCATAAAAGGCAAAAGAGTTGTTGCAATGACAGAGGCTTCTAGCACGAAAGTGATCACAAGATTATTACAATAAATCCACAACCGTAGAAAGATATACCAAAGTTCCAAAATTAAGCAACTTCTAAATGTGAATAGGCTTGTCATAAGTTGCCAGGGCAGCTTCCTTCACCGCCTCACTCATGGTTGGGTGGGCATGGCATGTACGAGCGATGTCTTCGCTGGAGGCGCCATATTGCAATGCAAGTACAGCCTCGTGTATCAGCTCCCCCGCATTTGGCGCCATAATATGGACACCAAGAATCCTGTCTGTCTCTTTTTCCGCTAAAATCTTGACCAAACCTTCAGCATCGTCAATGGCCTTCGCCCTGCTGTTCGCCATGAAAGGAAACTTACCAACTCGGTAGTCGACTCCGGAGGCCTTCACTTGGTCCTCGGTTTTTCCCACAGAAGCCACCTCAGGATGAGTGTATACCACCCCAGGTACCATATCATAGTCCACATGACCTTCCTTCCCAGCTATGAACTCGACGCAGGCAACGCCATCCTCCTCAGCTTTGTGAGCAAGCATAGGACCTGGTATTACATCCCCAATTGCATATACACCCGGGACACTGGTAGCAAATTTGTGGTCCACAGTAATCCGGCCAATCTTGTCGGTCTCTAGCCCAATCTTGTCTAGCCCAAGACCAGCAGTGTAGGGAACTCTACCAGCAGAGACAAGAACGACATCAGCCTCAAGTATGCTCTGCTCCCCTCCAGTAGCAGGCTCGACAGTTAATTTGACACCTTCACCAGAAGTGTCCACACCAACAACCTTTGTCTTGAGCTTGAATTTTATCTTTTGTTTCTCAAGCGCTCGTTGAAAGCTCTTTCTAACCTCAGCATCCATGCTGGGTACAATATCAGATGCAAATTCCACAACGGTCACTTCAGATCCAAGCCGACCCCACACAGAGCCCATCTCCAGACCAATGTACCCAGCACCAATGACCACTAGTTTTTTTGGAATTTCTGTCAATGCAAGAGCTCCAGTTGAAGAAACAATCTTCTTCTCATCAATTGTAACCCCAGGAAGGGATTTCACGTCTGATCCAGTGGCAATAATGATATTTTTGCCCTTAACTGTGGTGACTCCACCATCAGGAGTGTCAACTGACACTTCCGAAGGCGAGACAAACTTCCCAAATCCTTTGACATAGTTCACTTTATTCTTCTTGAAGAGACCTTCAATCCCTTTTGTAAGATTGGAAACAGCTTTGTCCTTTTGAGCCATCATGGCAGGAAGATCAACTTCGAGTTGTGCGAACTTCACTCCATGAGCGGCAAATGAATGTTTGGCTTCATGATACATGTGAGAAGAATGAAGCAAAGCCTGTAAAGCGGATATGCATGCCACATTATTGCCAAAACGAGCTTATTAAAGAAAACTTAATACTAAATAATAAATTACACATTTCAACAACATTAGTAAGAGGTAATTAGTCAATCAAGCGTCTGCAATTCTAAATAATTTGTATCAAGTATTATTACTTAAATCAAAATATTTAGTCCTCAAAACTTTTTGAACTGGTACATAGTATCATTATCAAAGTAGTACTATACTAAAAGGCAAATTAAGCATTGCACAAGGAAGTTGATGATGGCAATGTGCTAAAAGTGGAATCTAAGAAATTTTGAATCATGCATAGGATTTCCAGCACATACAATCAACAATTAGCATAGAACTATCACAAAACTGGAGAACAGAGTCGTTGTCATCACCATCTACAGTATGCCAGGTAACATGCATTTCGTCTCTATTCATTGCTGTCACAACAGCCTTCACTCTGCTTCCTTTGTCCTTAACTTCTTGTTAAGTCTAAAGAAAGAAGTGAAAACCACAGAAGAAAATCGCACACCTCATTCTTCCATCTTCATATATGATAATATTAAATATTCCGCATTCTTACAGACACTCATCATCATCACCACTATCACCACCACCACCACCGCCATCATAAATTCAGCACCTTTATCCCAAATGAGCATTAGTAATTGCTGACATGAAGGATATATCATCAAATTTGAATTCTTTAATACAAGCCCACTTAAAAAACAAAGTAAGAATATCAATCTTGTATATGTACAAACAACAAATCACATGCTAACAAAATCACATTATAAATTCCAGAATTCAGGATAGATAAAACAATAACAAAGTCGAACCGAAGGTACTTGTCAAAGAAGCATTGATTGAATTCAACATTGCCTTAAATCAATTTCAGTTGAGGAACAAAAAACTGTGACAAGTCATAACCAGATGATTCTGCATCCATTATTAGTTCTACATTGGACAATAAACAAAAAACTGATTCGGGAGTATTTATAGAGAACGCAATTCATACATATAGGATAGGATCTAATCCACAAAAAAGAATTTTTTTTAAAAAAAAGATAGTTTTGTAAAAAAGAGAATGCAATAGCCCAAATTAAAATACAATTTGACTTAAGGCGCGCAACCAATGTTGCAACACGTCACTTACTATTTTCTTTCTTTTTCAACTCAAAGTACAGAGAACATAAGAAACAAGGCAACTATTTTTTTTAGACGTACGTAAGAAGACTCTAAAATTGCATTGCCCATATGGAAGTCAGAAAGTTCACGTCATAAAAGTAGGCAAACTAAGCGAAAGGAACGCAATTTTATTAATAAAAGACATTCAAGCGCTCCCAAATGAGCCAGCCATATTATTTGCAAGGAGTCGTGATGTCTCCAGCATAAAATCCTATTGATTGCTGCTTTCTCCAGACCTACGGTACGAGCTGACGACAGCCATGCACCACCTGTGACTATCCTAAAAAAAAAGTCCCTACTAGCATAATAAGAGATGATAACACTAGTTGTCCAACAATATAAAGAAAAAATGAAATGAAACACTTCAAATGAATGGCAAGCTTCTAAGATAAGGAGCTGTCCAATATTTTAAGGTAAAAGATAAAAAATGACCCGGTAATTCGTTCCTTTAATCCCCCCCTCTAGCTCAGGACATTTTATTGAAACAGCAGCGCGAACAAGTTATTAACAACATAAGAAGTTGAACTAGTTTGCAGGATGCAGTTGTCTGGGAGGGGAAAGCAAGAACCAAAGGTCCGATACAAATCAATTACAAAATAGATGGATAGAGGAGTGCAACCACATCTAACCTTGGAAGGAATACACCCAACATTCAGACAGGTACCACCGAGCGCCCCCCTCTTCTCAATACAAGTGGCTTTGAGGCCAAGCTGAGCAGCTTTAATGGCGGAAACGTAGCCACCGGGGCCTCCACCGATAACGACGACGTCGTTGACATCGGAGGAGGAGGAGAAACGGCGGAAGGAGGAGCTTGAGAGGTAGAGGGAGGAACGGAGGAGATCGGAACCGAAGAGGTTTCGATAGGCAAGGAGAGAGCTGCGCCGAGCGCAGCCCGCCATCGCCATTTGTGGAGCTCCGACGCTGGTTAGAGGGGGTAAGAAGATGCGGCGTTGACGGTCGGAGTTTGGCGGGGAAGAAGAGATGGGAGATGGGCGGCGCTGATTTATATATAGTAAATTTTTTTCCATATTTTGGCCAAGGCCAGCCCAATTATAAAAATATCTTTAATTTGATAAAAAGTAAAATACCCTTCTACCCACTCAATTATAAAATTATCCTAAATTTAATAAAAAAATTAAATGCCCTCCTACCCACTCTCTTAATATTTCTCTATGAGAATTCGCATCGGGGGACGGGGTTAGTATTTTTTTAAAAAAAAAAATATAAGTTGTCATTATAATTAAATAACTCGTATAAATTAATTTCGGGAAGAAAATATTTTTACCCGGTACTTAACTAATAGGTTTTTATATCTTGGTTCCTTGCCCCACAAATCATCTGGGCCATCCAATTTCAAGGATGGCCAGATTATCGAGTGACAGAGCACCAACACGTACGGCAAGGTGGCCACGCCCCTTGCCGCCCGGCCCTGCCACTGCCCATCGCCGCCCCACCCCCACCTCTTGCCGCCCCGCCCTAGCCCCTCACTGTCACTGCTCCTCACAGCCGCGACCAGATCCAGCCTATCGTGGCTAGGCCAGCGGCCCCTCCTTCTCTGCCCATCGGCCGTCACACCCCGACCCCCACCCCCTCCCCAGGCCCATCCCCGCCCACCCCCGACCGGTGGCCGGCCTTGGCCAAAATCTGCTGTCAACTA
>JAVDBV010069160.1:0-21516 GCA_032619315.1 Piper longum
ATATATATTAGCGTATTTATTTATAGATCATCTTTACAATATTTTTTCTCACAAAAATAAAATATCTAGAGAAGGTTACAATTTAATAAAATAAAATAAAAAATTAAGTCATAATTATTTATAAATTAATTTACATTTAATTATTATCTAGTAGTATGTACGTGGTCAATGCACTGCATCATATATTAGCAAAAAAATGGGCATCTTATTAATTGCAGCTTACAACCTTAATATTTGGACATAAAATTCATAGTAAATTAGTCCAAATATTGTATCATGTGCAATTTATATTAAAAATAAATTATAATTTTATGTAATAATCTAATCTGTACGAGCCCTTGTTTTTTTACGAAGTAATTTTTATTCACCCGCTCAAGTGGCCAACTTTATAATGGGTTAAAGAAAGAAATATAAATCCCCTCCAAGGGAGCCGGCCCACAAGAATGTCTGTACAATAACTACCCAAAGCCCCACACCGCACGAAGCACATTTAAAACTTATTAATAATTTATATTAATAATATATAACATTAATTTTAATAAATACTATTATGATTTTTAATTAAAAATAATGAATATTTATTTAATTTTTTAAATTAATATATTTGTATATAAACATCAAAAGTGATTTTAATTTTAATAAGTAAAAAATTTTAACCATTATATGAATTTTATTTTTTCAAAAAAGATTTAATTCAAATAGAATTATAATCTATGTTTTTTTAATAATAAACAAATAACTATATAAAAATAAATAATTATTTTTTTAGAAAAATTAAATTAAGTATGCATTATTGAGTAGCATACTTGGATTCAAGTAATATAATTATAAATGTATTAAAATTATCAATATTCTAAAAATTTCTAGTTCGGGTTGAATTATATTCCAATGCTTCCTAATAATAATAATAATAATAATAATAATAATAATAATAATAATAATTTTAAATTAAGTAAGTATATATGCTCATAGAATTATTATTACGCTAAAATTAATCGGTATGCAATAAAGGTTGAAACAAGTGGATAGCAAAAACAAGAGTAAATATTACTTGACACCCCTCAACCAACCTAAAATATCACCTAGCTACCCTCACTTTCAAAATTCATCGCTTAACACCCCTGCTATCTAACTCCGTTAACTTTTCTGTAACTCCGTTAACTTTTTTCGTCAATTGATGACATGTCACATAAAGTGGCATTATTTATCCACGCTAGATCGAGTCAAGTTTTTATTACGAAATTATTTTATTTTATTCGAAATTTATTTTGGGTTGGTTGAGGGGTGTCAAGTGATATTTACTCTTATTAATATATAATTTACGAAATAAATTTTGAATAAAATAAAATAATTTCGTAATAAAAACTTGACTCGATCTAGCATAGATAAGTAATGACACTTTATGTGACATGTCATCAATTGACGGAAAAAGTTAACGGAGTTACGGAAAAGTTAACGGAGTTAGATAGCAAGGGTGTTAAGCGATGAATTTTGAAAGTGAGGGTAGCTAGGTGATATTTTGGGTTGGTTGAGGGGTGTCAAGTGATATTTACTCCAAAAATAATAAAAAATTGGCACGTTAATATAAGAGGTTGATTATTGTTTTTTCTAAGCATCAAGAAAGTTGGAAAGTACAAAAAAACAAAGAAAACTTGGTTGAATTTGAAATATATTTATGTCATTTTTATTTCCTTCATGTTTTCTCTAAACGCACTACAAAAAATTTTAAATAAATTCCACACATATTTTTCCCATTTTATAAGTATAAATTATCTTTCATTTATCTTTTTATTTTCCTAGGGTGGTTAATGATAACCTTAATGATTTATGATTTATCTTAATTATTTTCACAACAAAAAAAAAATTACATTTCAATTTCTCACCATCAAATTACCCAAAATCACTAGGATTATTATTCATAAAAACTTTAAGCCTATTTCCTAATCAACCACTTGGCTCTCACTACAATTTTGTCCATTTTGTATTATAGTTGATTCCATGGTTTAAATATTGTACCGAATCGACCGGTCCGACCTAATCCGATAATGAGTCTAGTTTAATATGAAGTATTGGATTAGGTTCTAGTGAACCATGTCGAATTGGCCCCCAATTTTACCAAAAATGATATTTTTTGTTAAAATTAAATAAATATTCATTATTTTTCTTTTAAAATAATATAGTAATATTTTTTGAAATTAATATTATATATTCTTAGTATATTTTATTAAGGGTAATCAGTCGTCGTCTAGTTTTAATATTACGTTCCAATTTTGACGAGAACAGGTTTTCTTTTAAGGCCTGATTTACTCGTCTTTCCTGCAGCCATCTCGTATCACAAAATTGTTCGGCACACTAAGTCACTAACATGAGAGTAAGTGCCTGATAAAATATTGTTAACTAATAAAAACATGAAACTCAATTGTTTAAAATTAAAATTCTTGCCACAGCTTTATTCTTTGGATACATTAATAATTTCATCATTCACGAGCAACATATTAACAAGTTGGATGAAATATTTGGACTAAATTAATAACTCGTAGATATAGTTTTTCTAGGAAGTATGACGTAATTACTTAATTTGTGAAGGAATATATCTTTATATTTCTAGGTAGCCAAGCTGCAAATGATAAAATATAATTGTGTTCACTTCCAACGTTCAACTATTAAGTAATTACGTGGATTTGGCCGTCTACATTAACATTAACGTAATTGATTTTGGGCTTACAATAACATTACATTTATAGAATTGTATTTTTTTAAATCCTAATAACTATAAGTTGAAAAAATGGGTATCTATTTTACTTAAATAAAGTTTGGAGTTTTTATTGATGTGGTTAATTCTTGGCCTACATTAACCTTTACATTAAAGCAATGAATTATTGCTCTTATTTAAGTTTTTATTGCATTATGGTTAATTTTGTTTCTATAATAATTATATAGGCTCATTAATAATTACTTATTTAAGACTTTTGTTATTTTTTATGGGAAATTTTGGAGTATAATTCTACTTAAATTTAATTTTTTAAAAAAATTTAATGATTTTACCTTTATATCTACAATCATATCTTGAATTAAAATTTGTTCCATAATAATAAATACTTAATTTTAATTTTTATCTAAATTAAGAATGTTAAAATTTATTAAATTTTATTTAATTATTAAAATTTTACTAAAATTTAAATTTTATTTTGTTAAAATTAAATAAAAGTGCATTATTTTTTGTTAAAATAATAATAATTAGTTATATTTTTTAGAATTAATTTTATATGTTGCTAACTTATATTATTAACGAGTTTCATATATACCCCATCCGTTCATCCTTGCCAATTAAAATTAAATACCAATATTTTCCTAAATTATAATAAATATTAATTACAAAAAATGAGCATTAATCCCCATTATTTTTATTCTTTATAAAAGCCATTCCTCATTAATTAATATCCTAGATAAAAACTTCGAATCATAAAAACTTATTTTCTAATACAAATTAACTATTTTACATTATTATTTATGCCAACGTAAAAGTTAACACTAAATTAATCTCAAATATATGAATGCCTTTTAATCAATTATGATAAATATATGCATGATCAATACTTAGTTTAATATTACCTTTCTTAAAAATATAATTTTACCCAAAATTGAAAATTTTTTTTTAATGTCTGATTAATTAAAAAAATCAGGATTTTTTTTAAATATGAAAATTAATCAATATTTAAATCCTATCTATTTTTATTGAAAAATATGTTAAAATAAGTTTTGAATATTATGGCCCCCGTATTCAATCCTCGTCCGATCCGAACTCATCAACCGAGCCCCAACTCGACTCGTAGCCGACAGTACGAAAAGTCGAAAAGGCCCCTATACAAAAGGTCGCCCCTTCCATCCCTCTCTCTTCTCAACGCGGTCCG
Source organism: Piper longum (assembly GCA_032619315.1). NCBI lineage: Eukaryota > Viridiplantae > Streptophyta > Magnoliopsida > Piperales > Piperaceae > Piper > Piper longum. The sequence goes on from JAVDBV010069160.1 coordinate 3,912, forward strand.
AAAATCTCGACGTCCGTAGCCCAAGTTTGCCGCCGGCGCTGCCGGATTCCGCCTGATCGGCCTCCGCCGCCTCCCCTCGCCGTCGCCATCCATGACTATGATGACCCCGCCGCCTCTCGACGTTCGTTTCCCTTTCCCCCATTCTCTGTTCAGTTTTTTTTTTTAGGTCTTATTTTGATGCGTTTATTGGGTTGGTGGTAATTAGCTGAATTGGATTGAGAGGATGCGAATTTCGGGGTATGGAGTCGTTTCGGTGTGGTTTTGGCGGGGGTGGGCTAGCTAGGGTTTTGTGGGAGAGGGTCCGGGTTTGGCCGTCGTGTGGGATCTGTGGGGTATTTGGGGTGTGGGATTGTGGTTTTGGATGTGGTTGGAGCCCTGAATTGTTGTTTTTTTTTTTTGTTGTTTCCGTTTTGGTGTTGTTGCAGCAGGAGGACGATGAGATGTTGGTGCCGCATTCGGAGCTTGCTGAGGGACCCCAGCCTATGGAAGGTAATTTTGATTCTTAGTTTGTTTTTTTTACCTTTGTTGTTGTTGCTGCCATTAGTGGTTGTTGTAGGTTTGTTGATTATTTTTTCATGCTGAAGTTGTGATCTTTGTATATGCTTGGTGGGTACTTGCAATGTGGGTGGTTTAATGCTGTGGGGATGTTGATTATTCTGTTTTAAGTGTGATGTTATGGCTTTTATTTTATGAATGTTTTTGAAAAAAAAATGCTGTTTTTTTGTTGATTGTATGTGAAATGTTGCCGTTCAGTAGTGACGCAGACAGAGCCTGTTGTGAGTACTGTGGAGAACCAGCCAGTGGAGGATCCTCCTACATCGCGGTTCACGTGGACGATAGAGAATTTCTCTAGGTTGAATGTCAAGAAGCACTATTCCGACATTTTTGTTGTTGGAGGGTACAAATGGTGAGGCAGTTAATTGCTTTCATGTTATTTTAATTTTTTCTGTTTAGATTTGTAAGAACCAACAAGGCGGTGGATTTGTCTATATAGTTAATCATGTTTGTCTGTTGCTGCAAACAGGCGCATCTTGATTTTTCCGAAGGGGAACAATGTTGACCACTTGTCCATGTACTTGGATGTTGCGGATTCTGCACAGCTCCCTTATGGGTGGAGTCGATTTGCCCAGTTTAGCTTGGCTGTTATTAATCAAGTTCACCTCAAATATAGCATGAGGAAAGGTACGAAGATTGTGAAATTTTCATTTTTTGAATGCCCGTAATAAATGACATAGCTGGATAGTTATGCAATTACCATCTGGTTGCAATGGAAATAAATGCTAGATTTGATCTTCCTGATTATCCTACAGATTCTTTTTTTTTTAATTTTTTTTGTGTGTTGACTTTGACCTCCATTATGAGATTGTGATCCAGTGCCAAATGGACGTAATTTGTTTGCAGATACACAGCATCAGTTCAATGCACGCGAAAGCGACTGGGGGTTTACTTCGTTCATGCCTCTCGGCGATCTCTACGACCCAAGTAGAGGCTATCTTGTTAATGATACTGTTGTAGTCGAGGCTGAAGTGGCTGTGCGACGGGTTGTGGACTATTGGACTTATGATTCAAAGAAGGAAACAGGCTACGTTGGGTTGAAGAACCAAGGAGCAACATGCTATATGAATTCTCTTCTCCAGACTTTGTTCCATATTCCTTATTTCAGAAAGGTTAATCTGAAGTCCTTAGATTTACCATATAGCCTAATTGATGATGCATTAAACCTTAACTGTTGAATTTTATGAATTCAGGCTGTATATCACATGCCTACAACTGAAAATGACATGCCTTCTGGAAGCATTCCATTAGCACTTCAGAGTTTGTTCTATAAGCTTCAGTACAGCGATAGCAGTGTTGCTACCAAGGAGCTGACTAAATCGTTTGGATGGGATACATATGATTCTTTTATGCAACATGATGTGCAGGAATTGAACCGGGTTCTGTGTGAAAAACTTGAGGATAAAATGAAGGTTGGTTGTAGGCACGATAGTTTTAATTTTGGCTTGTTGATACAGATTTTTAGTTTCTATAACAAATTATGCAGGGCACTGTCGTGGAGGGTACGATACAACAGCTTTTTGAGGGGCATCATATGAACTATATAGAATGCATTAATGTAGATTACAAATCTACAAGGAAAGAATCATTTTATGGTAATTCCTTTGCCATCTTAAAAAAGCACGTGGATCTGGAAAAAAAACATGTCCTAAATTTATTAGAAGCTTTGAAATTCTATTATGTTCTACATTCTTTTGTATGAGCAGATCTTCAACTTGATGTCAAAGGATGTAAGGATGTTTATGCATCTTTCGACAAATATGTTGAAGTTGAACGGCTAGAGGGTGACAACAAGTATCATGCAGAACAACATGGTTTACAGGTTTGTTTCATGCTAAATGGTAATCTGACTGTTACATACGTCTTTGACAGTAGCAGCTGGTGCAAATGAAGTAACCGTTATAGTATATAATAGTGCTTGATTGTTCATTTCTTTTATTGATGACGATGAGTGACCTACTGCAGGCCAATCTAAGTTGATCCAGTTTATTGTACTATTCCCATTTTGATTTAGTAGTTTGTATTTATGTTGGAGAAATTCATGTTTTGGGAAGAGTATAAATTTTCACTCTGATTTAAAGTTTTGAAATGGCTATTTATTGTGGTGTGAATGTTACAGGATGCTAAGAAAGGTGTTTTGTTCCTTGATTTCCCCTCAGTTCTGCAACTTCAGCTCAAGCGATTTGAGTACGATTTCATGAGGGACACAATGGTGAAGGTTGGTAAACAAAATGAGTTAGCTGCATATGTTTTTAGAGATGGGTTATGTTGGTATTTCTTAAATCCATCATTTCATACTGTTGGATGAGCTTATTCTGTATGGTCCCTTGACATTTGGTACTATGATGTATTCTGAAACAGCATTGACAAGATGAAGAAACAAGTGCCTTATTGCTTTTATAATAATCTATCATTATTTGCTACTATAAGCTAATGCATCCATATTTTCAAAATTGTGTTCCAACTGAATTAATGCCATCATCACCATCAGCCACAAATCTAATCGGCTGACTTGCCACATTACTTTTTTCTACAATATACTAATCTTTAACTTTTTCTTTTTTTTGCAGATAAATGATCGCTATGAATTTCCTCTGCAGTTAGACCTTGACAGAGATAATAAAAAATATTTATCACCTGAAGCTGATACGAGAGTTCGCAACCTTTACACTCTTCATAGGTACAATCTTTGAAGTGTTATTTTCCTGCATAGATGAGTATGCTCTTTGTACAATTGTCGAAAATACTGAGGGATTCTGTAGGATTTCGTTTATATTGTGTGATGAGATGTTAAACTAACTCATATTTTTAGTGGATTCTTTACGTAATTGTCCAAAATGCTAGAAGGCTTTTTAGGATCTCGTTTGTATTATGTGATGAGATGCTAATCTAACTCATATCTCTGGTGAACTTTGCTCCATTTCTTATTTGTCAATTCTTTGAATCCTATCTAAACAAAATAGGATCTTAGATCAGAAGTCTTAATTTGGAATTTTCAATAAGTCTATTTCACATAGCTCTGGTTTAGTGTATGTTTTGTATAAGGGAATTTGTTGACGACTTATATCACCTTCACCCTTTGCAGTGTTCTTGTTCATAGTGGTGGCGTTCATGGAGGACACTATTATGCATTTATTCGGCCTACTCTTTCTGATCAATGGTATGTCATCTTTGTGAGCCTTAATACTAAGTAGCATTTTGGTCATAATAATCTTTTGGAAATATTTTAATGAAAGATTGGCAGAAACATAAAGTTAACAGCAGATGTACTCATCAAAGTTGTGTACTTATGGTTGAATTGTTGTAAATCTTTATATGGCAGTTGTGCAATTTGGTGTTTGAACTATTGAAATAAGCAAATAAATTTACCAGTAGTAGATAATATATTGTAAGAATCTCTTAATATCCCATTAATGTCTTGATTTCAGGTATAAGTTTGATGATGAACGAGTGACAAAAGAAGATACAAAAAGGGCACTTGAAGAACAATATGGTGGAGAGGAAGAGGTAATTCATTTTGCTTACAACTTCAATGTTTATTGCTACATCATGATACTTTAAATAGGATACAGAAAATTAGTAAATATTACAGATGTAGAATATGGACATATACAGTTTTGATGCATGAAGTGAGCTGTGATTATCCATAATCCCGTGTTTTTTTTATTATGAATTTTTTGATTTTCTTCTTTGATTCAATTTTTGTAACAGTTGCCACAGACAAATCCTGGCTTCAACAATACTCCATTTAAGTTCACAAAATATTCAAACGCCTATATGCTTGTGTACATTCGTGAAAGTGATAAGGAGAAGATTATCTGTAATGTGGATGAGATAGACATAGCTAAACATCTCAGGGTAAAAGTTCTTTAGCATGAATTTGGTGTTTTTTTGAAATTAGGAAATGTGTTTAGGGCAAAAGTACATTTTCAGATAAGGCTTAAGAAAGAGCAAGAGGAGAAGGAACATAAGAAAAAGGAAAAAGCTGAGGCACATCTGTACACTGTCATAAAGGTTTGACTTTTAATTTATCTCTTTTTTAACTCGTGATAAATTATTTTTTTGATTGACTGCTCCTTTATGTTAATTTCTGTGCTTCATATCAGGTTGCCCGTAATGAGGATTTTACTGAACAGATTGGTAAGGACATATATTTCGATCTTGTGGATCATGACAAAGTCCGCAGTTTTCGAATTCAAAAGCAAACTTCATTCAATGTATTTAAGGTACATTCTCTTTTTATGAATGAGGTAAACACCCATAGTGATGCAATCGGTTACTTGTCTGAGTAAAGAAGAAATGTTAAGCATTTACATTGGATTAGTTGAATAGCTTGAATCATAATGAATCTGGAATATGTGATTTCCTTCTCATCTGTGATAGAGTTTCCTTTGGGGCGGAATTGGATTTTTAAATATTGGCTTTCTTTTACAAGCAAGCATCACATTGCATTTTGGTTTGTTGGCAATTAATTCACAAATTCAATTATGGCTGTTGTACTTTGATTCTAGATGAAGAAAAGAGCTAAACGGTTGCACATTTTTTAGTGGGTAGTTTGACTTGTTATTTAAGATCACTTCAGTTGCATGTTACTCTTCTTAAAATTTGGTTGTTATGATTTGTTACAGGAGGAAGTCGCAAAAGAGTTTGGAATCCCTGTTCAGTTTCAACGATTTTGGCTTTGGGCCAAGCGTCAAAACCATACATACCGCCCAAACAGACCTTTGACGTATCAGGAGGAAGCTCAGTCTGTAAGCATCTACATCTTTTAGTCAATGATGTTTTTCTGCCGAACTTGTTGGCAAATACATTTTCGGAGAAAGCATAGTTTGTTCTTGATTTATCATCTTCTATTTTTCCTTATCTAGGTTGGGCAGTTGAGAGAAGTATCAAACAAGGCTCATACTGCAGAGCTTAAGTTATTTTTGGAAGTAGAAATTGGACTGGTAATGATCTTTAACTATGCTAAAGTAACTTTTTCAGCTGAGGGCCTAGGTTGTATTATGAGCAAACATTCAGCAATATAAATTAAATATATAAGCTTGAGGAAAATGTTACTTTTTTATATTCATATTGATATATGTTGTGGTTTGTATGATGGAATAAGGCTAAGGGAAGCAAGAACAATGCAGAACAAAACATTTTAAAAATGTAATTCTGAACCTGTTTGGTAGTTTTGCAGTATTGGCAACTTTTGAAGACTTTAGGCTTTATTCCTTCATCTTAGATGCTTTTGCCATGTTAAGAGGCGGGGGTTTATGCAATATATGAAGCTTGCTATCAATGACTATTAATTAGAAAGTTTTTTGTTTTATTGTAGAGAGGTATCTCTTAGATAAACTATTTTTCGTGAGAAGTGTTTTTTTTTCTGCTTGGATATCAATTTTTAGCGAATTAAAAGATTGATATTGGTGGAACTCAAAGGATTTAATTTGTAATGTTTGGTACACTGTCTCCTTGATTCTGTATTGTAGTGAAAGGGCCAAAAATTCATGGTAAACAATCATGCTTGGCTTTTGTTCTGGCAAGTTACATCTTGTGGATCTGCGTTGTTTAATTTAAATTGGGTAACTGACCAATATTCCTCTAAATTTCTGTGAGACTTCCTCTTTTAGGGATATCAATATACCTTCCTATCTGTGAGATAACTTCTTTTTTGTTTTCTTACTTGTCATATTTGTAAAGAAAGCATGAGTAAAAGCATCAGTTCTAATTTTTTCTGACTGTGTACATTGTTGTGTGCAATAAAAGCAGGATCTACGCCCCATGCTTCCTCCTGATAAAAGCAAGGAAGACATTTTACTTTTCTTTAAGCTTTATGACCCTGAAAAAGAGGAGCTCAAGTATGCATTTGTCTTTCTTATTTGTTAATTGATTTTGTGTATTCAGTTATTCAAAAGTGTGGTACCATTTTTTGCAGATACGTTGGAAGGCTTTTTGTTAAAAATGGTGGTAAGCCGTCTGAAATTTTAATAAAATTGAATGAAATGGCTGGCTTTTCACCAAATGAAGAAATCGAACTTTATGAGGTATGCTTTTTTAACGAAATTATCTTACTTTACTATTACCATCAATTTTTCTCAGGCTAGCATGCGATATAATTTTTCATTTGCAGAGGAAAATCAATTTAGCATTGTTTAACCTTTGTTTTTTTTTCTTTCCTGAGTTCAGGAGATAAAGTTCGAGCCTAGTGTGATGTGTGAGCACATTGACAAAAGAATGACATTTAAATCAAGTCAAGTATGATTAGTATCATTAAGCAAGTTCTTATTCACGGTTAGTATCTAGTTTTGATTATAGTTACAGTTTCTTTGGTTTCATGTGTCAGCTTGAAGATGGAGACATTATATGTTTTCAAAGATCTACAATTGAAAATAGTGAGTGTCGCTACCCAGATGTGCCATCATTTTTGGAGTATGTACATAATCGGCAGGTACTATTTGCTATTAATGTTTATTTATTTTTTAACTTTGTTGCTGTGTCCTTTCGAAGTTAGTGAAGGGCAGATGATACTTTCTGTAGAATTTGCTCCCAAGTGTCGAAATATGTTATTGAATATGTGGGATGTGTGAGTTCAGATCGAATAAGTCATTTTGTTATCTATCACTATTTAATATTGCAGGTTGTACATTTTCGAGCTCTTGATAAACCCAAGGAAGATGATTTCTGCTTAGAGCTGTAAGTATCTCAGTTTTTCATATCTGATCAACCCAAGTTAGTCTTGCATGCAGCTATTTTTTATAAATAAAGAATGTTTTTTATTTTATTTTATTATCTTTTTAATCTGCTAATGTTTTTATGTAATTTTCTATTCTGGCCGTGAAGATCAAAGCTTTGTACATATGATGATGTTGTGGAGAGAGTTGCTCGCCCCCTTGGATTGGATGATCCCTCAAAGATTAGGCTTACGTCACATAATTGTTATTCTCAGCAACCTAAACCACAACCCATTAAGTACAGAGGTGTAGAACATTTGTCAGAAATGCTTGTCCACTATAACCAGGTTCTTATAGCCTTATTTATGTTGAAGAATGTTTTGTGTTAAATTTGCATCTGCTTAAGTTGCTGCAAAAAATATACTTAAGATGACCATTTCAATGGCAATAGCCATTTTTATTCTATTAACGGCCTTCTGATGAAGTGTATATTTTTTTAACAGACTTCTGATATTTTATATTATGAAGTTCTGGATATACCTTTACCTGAATTGCAAGGACTGAAAACTTTGAAAGTTGCTTTTCATCATGCGATAAAAGATGAAGTGAGTTGCATCTGCTATTAGAAATTTCTCTCAGGACCTTATTACCAGGTAGTTTTTGCTGATTGTGTTGTGTTTTTTTCAGGTAGTTATTCACAGTATAAGGCTGCCCAAGCAAAGCACAGTTGGTGATGTGATCAATGAGTTGAAGACTAAGGTAAAGTTCAGGATGTTGTGATTGTTGTTAGGAAATCTTGGAACTTCAAGGATCCTTTTTTTTTTCTGGAATGCTAGATTATGTTAAAGAACTTTTGTACATCCTGCTGGTAACTGTTTTTTTTTTCCAATTTTTGTCATTCCTCAAAAGTTTTTTTGTTACAGCTTGAAAATTTGCAGGTTGAACTCTCTCATCCTAATGCGGAGCTGCGACTGCTTGAAGTATTCTATCATAAAATTTACAAGGTACTATTGTTTCTTGAAGTGTAAGGATAGTAATTTGGCCAGCAATGTTGTATATATTAGCTTGCGCTAATGAAAAGGAAATGGGAATCCTCTAGTTGGTTTTGATTAGAGGAAATTTCATGAGACTAAATTATTTGTCTGTGTGTATTCTTCCTTATCTGATTTGTGCCACTAAATTCATTTAATAATCTGCATACATATAACTTCTAAAAGTATCTTAGCTGCTCGAGTTGATTAGGTTTTGTTTACAAAGCAAGGCATGTGGTTTTTTTTTTATTCCAAAAAAATCCTTACTAATTCTCCTGAAAAAAATTGGTGCAATTTTTGTAGATATTTCCTCTCAATGAGAAGATTGAAAACATTAACGATCAATACTGGACATTGCGTGCTGAGGAGGTAATGTTGGTTAGCCAACATAATTTGTTGCTAAGGTTCCTGCATAATCAGTATTATTTTTATTGCTATTTATTTATTTTTGTGATATATGGTTGCTTATTTCATTATTTTGCCATATTAAGAATGCAAAGCTTATGGTAGTGTTGTTCTACTTGTCTGCATAGACTTCTGCCAAGTGTTATTGAATTGTTGTCTATGATTTGCAGATACCTGAGGAAGAAAAGAATCTTGGTCCTCATGACCGTTTGATTCATGTTTATCACTTCACCAAAGATGTGTCTCAAAACCAAATGGTATGTCAATGTAATTTCGGTTGAAACTGATGGTGCTGCTTTAATATATATTTTCACTTCTACAGCAGGTTCAGAATTTTGGTGAGCCATTCTTTTTGGTGATTCATGAAGGTGAGACCTTGGCTGAGGTTAAAGTGCGGATTCAGAAGAAACTTCAAGTTTCTGATGAGGAATTTGCTAAGGTATTTATGTTCGCTTGCATTGGCTTTTGTGATTGGGCAGAAGATTGATAAGAATGATGATTTCATTTTTCATTTGTTTATCCTGTTATGGTGTATTAATTGAGGTTTATGTATTGTCATGCTTGTAAGTTTCTGAAACCAAAGTTCTTCTGTTCAGTGGAAATTTGCTTTCTTGTCTTTGGGTCGACCTGATTATCTTCAGGACTCGGATGTAGTCTCTAGTCGTTTTCAGGTTTGTCATTATATAACTTGTTTCTTTATTTGGGAGACAGACGTGGTCTTGATTTCTCACTGTTTTTATGTTGCTCTTATAGAGAAGAGATGTTTATGGGGCTTGGGAGCAGTACTTGGGCCTGGAACACTCTGATAATGCTCCAAAAAGAGCTTACTCAGTCAATCAGGTGAAATGATCTTAAAATTCTCTTCTTTTTGTTAGTTTTATGTTGTTTTGTTTGTATTGTGTAAAATGATGTTAAAATTCCACTTAAATGTTGGTCTGTTTGTGTTAAGGAGTTGTCAAAGTCCTTTCTGCAATTTGATTTCGAGTTAGCCAATAATCTGTCATAGAGATGCAACACAGCACTAAAACGTTACTTAAATCAAATGGTACTTCACATCAGCATATAGCTGTGCTACATTCGTTCCTAAATTCCTAAAAGAATCCTGAACTACTTGTTTGCAAATATTGCAAATAATTGCATCATAAAATATGGAATAGGAAATGACACCCTCGCACGTATGGGCATAAAGCTATATCATCTCATGGAATATAGAAAAATGAATGAACCTTGTTTTGATCTTCCTATGTTGGAGATAGGTATCTAAACTTGAAGGCCTTGATTGAACGTATTAATTTATTGTTATTAAGTGTGTAGGCCTTTCATTTTGATGGTGGGAGAATTCTTTGTGAGGACTCAATTCTAATTTTGTCCTTAAAATGCACGTTGATGCCTTTTTCTTGCTTGTGTGCAGAATCGCCACACATATGAGAAGCCTGTAAAAATCTACAACTAGAAGCATGCATAATTGAAGGCTGCAGCAAAAATGTTTACAACAAATTATTAACTATTCAACGTGGTTGGGAAAATGGTTATAGGAACAAACTGGATATGAAGTATATAAGAGTGTAAACAAAACAAATCGGCCCTGTTTGGTGGTTGATTTTTCTGCAGTAGCCTATTCTTTTTCTTGTCTCGGGTGGGTGCCATCTGATAGTTAAGAAGCCCGCATCTTAACCCTTCCCTTTTTACCTTCGTTCATTTGTGTATGCAAAGCCTCCTTTCCATCGTTGAGAATTTGTTCGTACCCTTCTGCTTCCAATGTAATTGTAGTACATAAGGAGAGATTTTTGAAACTAGGAGATGTATACAGAGAATAGTTGGGGGAAATTTGATGTGTTTGCCCCCCGAGTTCTCCCAATTTGTTATTACAGCAATTTGTTTGCTTAGAAGATTTGTTGGGGGGGGGGGGGGGTGTTGTAAAATCGTCTGCGGGTGGATTTGAGTTGTTTGTGGTTGTGTTTGTTATATAATGATGTAGAACTTCAGTAAAAAACATGGCCCTTTCACAGGCCAGTTTACATTTTTGCATTTTGGTTGTCGATTTTCTGTCCAAGTACAATTCCAAATGCTGTTTTATTTTGGTTGATGGTAATTTAAAATTTTTCATGCCTTGGTTGAAGGGCTAGAGATAAAAACACATGTTCTTTGATTGCTTTTCGAATGAAGTTGCCTGCTGGAGACAGCATTGTCATGTCCTTGAGAATGAATCATGGACAGGATGCTGTTAAGTAATTTGGTAAGAAGATGATGGGCGCATATATATATATATATATATATATTACATACATCTTTTAAGTGTAGGACAGGCAAATAAAAACTTGGTTGACTGCATTGATCCTCCTCTATAAGCAGGGAATTAACCCCCCCGCCCTGCCTCCCCTTCAAGAAATGTGAATATTGGGAAGGTTGCAAGAATTAGGGTCTAGAGGTGGGTATTCTTTTTATCTTTTTTTTAATTGCCCCATTGGCCTGGACTGGTGGAAGGTTGAGTTGGTTGGGTTGGATGGGTTGGTTGGGTTGGTTGAAGTGTTTTATTTGAAGGGGTTGGTTTGGTCTTGTTTTGTAGTGTTTTTTTTTTTTTTACTTTGGAAGGGGTTTGATGGAGTGTTGTTTTTTATTGGAGAAAGATTGTTTGGGTTGGTATCATCCGAAGGGTGGGTATCCAGCATTTGAACCCCCTTTTTGTCCCCTTTTGTTTTACTGATGCGGTGCGTCGATAAATAAATATAATGTTTGTGCACTATGAACTGAGTTTAGATGGGTTATTTTATTTTATTTTATATTATACTTTATAGTGGCCACAATATGTGCGACTATATTCGCGGTGGCCGCGGACATCCCTTTGACCTTTGTTATCATACGAATGATCCATATCTACAAAATCCTTGTGGACACTGTTTGTTCCATATCTATTTTTTTTTTTGTCGATATTGTTCGTTGTCCGTAAAATAATTTGTGGCCATGCCGTCTGTAAATAATTTGTGGATATGGACCGATATATATACTAATACGGGCACTATATATTATCTACAAATATAGACATTTTCGTAAACTAATATAAACTATAAAATTAACATAAATTAGGTAATTCAAATTAAAGAATAATGAGGAAGAGATGCATTTTACACATATAAATTTAAACAAATTATTCTAAATGCTTCTAACATTTTTTTTTAATTTTTCTATAACAAGTCCAGGATATGCCCTCTCAATTTCACTACACCTAAAATTTTCAATAAAATTAGTAAATCAGCAACATATTTTCAACTGAATGGACAATTATACCATTCAAAGTAATGCAAACTAGTAAAAATATTTTCATTGAAATTATAGCATAAGTTTTGAGCCGAAAAAATCTTTCCTTACAACTAAAGATTCATGATAAAAGTTATATGTATTTATAATTGTACAGGCAATCACATTATTTAAAATGTCAATCTTTCAATCTATGTAAAGCGAATATACATTATTTATACTTTATAAAATAGTATTAGACAAGAAAATATTATTTTATTTTAAGCTTTTGATATGTTGCGGATGCGTCCACGGATACTTGCTGATGTGTTTGCAAGTGTTCAAATTTTTTGTGGACACTATTTTGGTGTCTGCGCAAGTGTCTACGGTGCACGCGGACGGTTTATATTTTATGTATGGCATGGACCAGGACAGGCCACCAATGTCCATGTCCGTGTGCTTTTTAAACACCCGTATTAGAAGAGATGCCACCATTAACAACTACATGTGTTGTAATAAGAGGTTGTATGTTTGTGTGGCTATATAATTCTCGTACCTTAAATTGTTTCTTTGGGTGAGGGAGTAAACCACCCCACATCTATCTGATTTGAAGGAACTAACCAATAACCAATGAATTTACAAGAACATCTTTTTTTCTAAAATATAATTACGAATATGTATTTATATGTAGGGAGATAAAGTGTACGAAAATAAGCTTAAACACCTTTTTATTAGTATAATAATAGTTTTATTTTTATTTTGATATATTCCTTATGATACTTTTTTTAAAGTTAATAATAATTTTATTGGTGTCTACTTGCACCCTATTTCTCCCTCATAAAAAATGTTATTAATATATTACGAGATCTTTCTTCTTATTGAGATCATGCCATTTCTAGTCTTTTAAGAAACAAAGAGTAAAATGGTTTTTATATTTCACACACTAGACCCCACTCGGAAGCAATTATGTTGAACACAATATACATTGTATTTATAATACTTTTTGCACGAAATACAATGAATACATTTTAGTTTTATTATATTTGACCAAATATATTTTTCTTAATTTTACGCTTCTTTCATCCTAACCAAACGGACATTTACAACAAAGGGTACCCTTTCATCAACCTTACCTATTACCAGCAGAAAAGACATATTTCCTATTCACAAGTTTATCTAGAGGAAGCTGCGTGGAAATATGTTAGCATTTTCTTGCCTACTCAAAGATAAGAATCTGTAAAGAAAAAAAATTTGTGAATATACAACAAATTCACAAAAACCATCCTTTATCCTGTATGAGAAGCTCTTTGGTCTTGTTACCACTCCCTTGTATACAAAATTGTAAACAGAACAAAAAAAAAATGGCATGCCCCGCTTTTAACAGACAAAAAATGGCATGAACTCGTCTACAAGTAAATATTTGGCGAAAATCTGATCTTCATACCGTTATGTCGATTTTTTTATTACGCATTCAAGTCAGATCCTCTGCCAGGGAACTAGCAGCCCTCCTGATACTTCTGGCAACTCTCCCAATTTCATGTCGTATTGCTGGGATCATTTCAGTTTTTGTCAAATTCTCAGACTCAGAAAAGGCATCCAAGATCCCAGGAAAGATGCTTAACTCGATATTGTAGTCACTGGGAGATCCATATACCTGCAAACAAAGAAAGAAACGGAGCAAGACAATGACAATGATATCAATGAACGAAGAACTGAACGGTACACAGGATAACTTGTTTTATCCAATTAATTGAAAAATAATTTTCCATTTCATACTTCAAAAAATGGCTTTTTATTTTTTTGAAGCTAACAATTTTGTTGTGTATATTTTGTAATGTACCCTTTCAACTAGACTCGACTATTCTCTGAAGAGAAGTACACTTATACCTAACCAACAGTTTGTCAGACTAGTTCTTTGTTGGGGACAAAATATAATCAAAATCCACTAATGAACTTTCTAAATTAAGCTTCATTCTCACCAGATGCTTGAACCACTCTCTTCCTTTAAGTCCATCAGAATCTAGAAAACATTTTTCAGCAAGAACCAATCGATCATTAATAGCTCGTAGTTCCAATTGTCGTATGCTCCCTAGATTTATCAATCCCTTCAGTTTCTGCACTTTAAACAATATCAAGAGTATATGAATAAAGACTTGGGTATAGGTTAAATCATATAAAAATGATGGTAATAAATCAGCCAGCTCACTTTCATTTCTGCATCAACCTTTTGTGCAGCGACCACAAGTTCTTCGGTAGCATTTTTCATTGGATGTAAGGATATCTCTGAGTCAAGATGGATACTCAATGCTTTTGTATGTTCCTGCAGCATGGCCTTGGTTAGCAAAACCATAATATGATGGCTCAAGATACGATCTTAATAATATTACTTACTTTCAGCTTAAAGCATTTATAACATTATTTATTATGGCAAGTTCCTGTACCTGCAACTTCACTGCGTATGAGAAATAGTCAAAAGGTAATATTTCATCTCCTGCAAGGTGAATAGCCAATAGCCCCCATATTCCAGCCACTGTCAACGGTAGAATAATGTTACAGCACATTTGACCTTTCAAGATATAATGTTTTAAGCTGATTCTTAATATACCAGTTCTTCCTTCCTAAAGGGACTGAAAAGAAACAAAGACAGATCCCTGTGTTTTCAAATGAATTCGTTCATATAGATATACGAGTACCTGCAGTATGACGATGGAATGAAGGATCCCCATATTTCTTCATATAATCATAAGAGTCATAAACAGTGTGATAGACTGGAAAATCTGAACAAGAAGTGAATGTCATTATACATTAGAAGGCATGGGCACGACGGTTTCACGATATTATTACCTTTTCCATAATAAATATCTACAGAAGGAACTCCAGCATGTTGGACAAAAGGAGCAAAATCAGAGTCTACCCCGCCAAGTCTGCCAATCTTCCAAATGTAAAAAAGAATATTTAAGGGAGAGAAAAAAAATGGTACAGCATGCAAGTAAAGATTTCCAACTTCTGCAAAAACACAAATGAAGACTGCTATAATCATGTCCCCTCTTCCGGCTATTGCACTTTTCAAGGTTTATCAGGATTAACATGGTCCGTTTTAATTGCATATAATTTCCCTGTTGCATAAGCAGATAGCATCTATACAAGCATTCAAAACTTTAGAAATGAGTATTCCATGAGTAATCTTACTTTGATTCCATTATTAGTGGAAGTCCAGGTCTGATATACAGTCGTGTCATTTGAATCTGGATCACTGACCTGAACAAGAATAGAAAATTTCAGAGGTAACTCTTGAAACATTAAAAAATATCAAGTTAGCAGGAAGAGCTGGAAAGGAGCACACGCAACAAAGCAAGGCAGTCTCAACATTTGAGAATTAATCTTTCCCAAATGCCAATATAAAGATATTCCATGCAAACTATTTTGTAGCGAATATTTTATTCCAGACGCTACTATCAGAAAGCTCGGTACTTCACCCTTCAGGGATCACCCTTCTAGAAATGCAGAACATTGAAAAGCCTTTAGCCATAAACATTAACGTTAACCTGTTTTGTGACCTCAACGATGAGAGGGTCAAGCTGTGGGGTTGCACTAACAAACAAACCAGGACCTTGTACAGCACAATCAACATTTAGGTACGCTACAGCTTCAGACCTCAGCAGATGAAGGTTCTGCTCTACCCACTCAGTAGATCCTATCTGAAACCACAGAATATGAGATTAAAATGCATTGCCAAGCCATAAGATGGGTAAACTACAAGTTCAAATTATCGGAAATTAACTGTCAAGATCACTGGTAACACCAATTTTACCAACCAGCTGTTATTTAATTCTAAGACATGAAATAAGGAAGATCAATTCACAGTTCCTATTGGATAAAAATCATCAAGAGCAAATATACGAGTAGGATCTACATACCCACCATTCCAAATTCTTCGGCATCCCAGCTGCAGAGAACAATGGTTCTCCTTGGGGCCCAGCCAGCACGCAACATGCGACCCAATCGACGCGCAACATCAAGAAGCACTGCTGTCCCACTACTGGGATCCACAGCGCCATAAGTCCAAGCATCTCGGTGGTTACCCAGTAACACATACCGATCAGGCTCTTCCCGCCCTCTTATGATACCAAATATGTTTTGGATTTTTGCAATTTTTCTCTCTTCCTTGAGCATTCAATAACAGAAATGAATATTATAATCACCAAAAAACAATTCAATTACCATATATATAACCAGAATAAAAAATCTCGTCTTAAGATGCTATCACAACATATGATAATGATTCCAATGAAATATGCCAAATTGAGGATTGAGAAATCTTAATTACAAGCAAAATCTATCAAATAGACTATTAAATTATTCAACAACCCTAAAAAGCCAATGCAATTATCAAACATTTAGCTTGCTAACAATGGACTACCTAAGATGGGGTGCTCCTTAAAATGGTCAATGAATATCACATGGTAGCAGAAGCATGGAAAATCTCTATAAATTCCTCCCAACACAATAAATATTTAAATACTAAGGAGAATCAACAGCGAATAATTGTGAAACCATGTACAAAATGTAGCAAAACTGATCATTTTAATTAATTGATCAGCATAAAGGCAATAGCAAATATATGATATTTACAGCCCTCATAAAAAAATTTTCCCACTAGAAAGCACTAAAGTTTTTCTAAAAATATTCAAAATTTGCATATTTGTGGCATCCGAACAAAAAAAAGTCTTTTTATGATCACATCATAGTTTTGAAAACTGGACCGTACCAGCTGGTCGAAACCAATATATCTAGTACCAAGCGGCCGACCTATAAAGCGCGTGACTAAAGTAAGAATTTTATATTAGCAAACTAGTCGTTGGTTCGAGTCGAGTCAGTTTTATGACATGCATGCTAAGATGAGGCCAGTTGTGCGTTATGAGCAATGAGGGTCAAATGTACCCGAGTATATGATTATAATGTTAGAAAAATAATGATAAATGAGTTATCAGAGTACATAACAATATGTAATTATTTTTTTTATGTATTTGATTGTAAAATTATTTTTAGGCCGAATAACGCATTCGGGCGTATTATATATCAGTTTGGGTAGGTTATTAGTTATAGAACTTGTCATTTTGATGTTGTTGAGTGTATTATATTTTATGAGACTTTTTCATATATATTTAATATCTATTGTTGACAAGGTGGTCCCTATTGTACTTTTAAGGAATATTCTGTCTATTTACATTATTTTTCGAACTTTTCATGGGTTTGCTTATTTTGAATATCAATCATCGCATACCATGGCATTTATTTAGAACAACGTTAGATCCTAAGCTCATCCATGCATTGAATGTTTGCATCACTGTCTTGAGATGCTAAGGGTAAATCCAGATCAGATTAACCGAATTAAGTAGATTAGCGAACAGTTCGGACGCTGGTATCATTTCCAGTTCAGCTCGCGGGTGAACCGAATTGGGGAGTTACACAACCGGTCCAGTTTGAGTAAACAGATCGGTTCTAGTGAATACGGTTTGTTTCCCCCGACTTTCACCAAAACTGGCATGCAGACAGTTTGTGTAACCAGCCGATTTGGTGTAATACCACCCAATTCCAAAAAATAAAACCCATCACCTCCGATTTCCCCCAAACGGCTAACCTAATCCATTGCCAATGCCCACCTCCTACAAGTGACCACTTCCAGCCGGTGACCACTTCGCCACAACCACCTCCAGCCAGAGA
>JAVDBV010069161.1:0-24019 GCA_032619315.1 Piper longum
TCAAACAGCCCGACCAGGTAGGCCTCGGCTGCCTCCTGCAGAGCCGCCACGGCCGAGCTCTGGAACCGCAGATCCGTCTTGAAGTCCTGCGCGATCTCCCTCACCAGCCTCTGGAAGGGCAGTTTCCGGATGAGCAGCTCGGTGCTCTTCTGGTACTTGCGGATCTCGCGGAGCGCGACGGTGCCGGGCCGGAACCGATGAGGCTTCTTGACGCCGCCGGTGGCCGGGGCGGACTTGCGGGCGGCCTTGGTTGCCAGCTGCTTGCGGGGGGCCTTGCCGCCGGTGGACTTGCGGGCGGTCTGCTTCGTACGAGCCATGGCAGTGACGATGGTACGAAGATGAAGAAGAAGAAGAAGGTGAAGGCGGCGATGGTGGTGGAGACGATGGTGGTGTTACATATAGAGAGGTGGTTGGAGGAATGTGGGACGTTGATTGGATTTAAATCGACGGCTGCAGTTTGAATTTGGCGTTTGCCGCGGATCGATGGATCTGGGAGGGCGGGAATCTGGTGCGCTGTTGAAATTTTGAAGTGGCGCCTTATTTTTTGATTGGGGGATGGCATTTTTTGCAGACACGTGGTGGGTTCTGATTGGACATGATCAGTCCGATTATCAGAACCCTAATATTGTTTACTTATGTTTGATTTCAATTTAAATTCAGTGGGCCATTATTTATCATATCGATGTCATCCAAGTATATAAAAAGATCATAACATCAATTGCAATTTTTTTTTTTTTTTGCCTTTCTAATATTGCAAAGGTTGCTTTTAAATCAAAATTTTACAAAACTTACAAGTTCAAATGGTACGATCCTTCTATCACCCCAAACGATTTAAATTAATTAAATTATATTATTGAAATTCATTTGATTCAGAATTAAGCAGCGACTTTATACGATCGGTTGTAATTTTCGATAATCAAAACTTAATACAAAGAAACCAACTCATCCCTAGCTTGCTAGCCTGCATCACTTTAAAGAAGATTAAGTATAGTTTAATACCTGAACTGCTTCTACCTTGGCTTCGCATGGGGGCCTTAATTTCTTTCTTCCTCACACCCGTATTTAGTTTCTTTCTTCTTGACAATGTTGGGTAAGAGCTACTAATTTCTAATTTATATTGTTTATTTTTTTTGTGTGAAAAAATGTCATTAACACATGCAATTCATGGTCTGAACTGAACTTTATTTTTCATATGTAAAAAGGATTATAAAAAGAACGAAAAAAAAAAAGAGATTCAAATGAATGTAGGGGGAGGGAGAAAGATGTCCAAGAGTAGATGCTGATTGAAATACAAGGTTTTATTCCTAACAATTCAAATAAGAAGTCGTTGAATATATAGGTTAACTTCAAGTTTAGTTTCACAGTAATATGTCAATCCCCTGGATATAGCAAATATTATTTAAAATCGCTCATATTTTAGATATTTACATGTGTTTTTTTTTTTTAACGTATCCAAACCTTTCTGCTCTTGTTTTCATGCACGCAGGGGCCATCACATCACTTACAATTACGTCGATATTAGTGATTGGAACCATTGTCTTTGTGATATTAGTAAACTTCGCCGACCCAAAACCGACGGAATTGGAGACCGGCTACTCTTACATATGAGGTTGGGATTATTGCACTCAAGAATCGAGCATATTATGATCCAGAAATGACAAGTGCGACATCCTCATGATTCCAGGATTTCTCAAGGTCTCTGTTTTTGTCATGGTAATTCTACTTCAATAGGCTTTTATCTCTGTAATTTTGTAGTATCTATCAATTTTGCAGTAATGGGTATCATATTTGTGTTATTTGCTTTCAAGTAGGAACTGAGTTCCATGTCACCTTCAAGCTCGGATTGAACTTGCCATAGTCGAACAGACTGTGCTTGCTTGATCAAAGCTCAATACAAATAGCATGCAAAATAAAGATTGATCCAACTACATGTATACGCACTGTTGAGTCTTAATCATGTGTAAAGGCAAAACAAAAGCTATCTGCGTTTGGAAAAGAAATACTCAACTGGAATAACTTTATTTCTAACTGCAAAAATAAATTTGTTCCTATAAGTACAAACGGACATGGAAAAACTAACTTACGGTCCATTCCGCAATCAGGTCAGAAGTAGAAATAAATAACAAGCTACAAAAATGAATATCCCTAACACTGTATACAACTAATATGAGTGTTCATACCGCTTTTCGAGTAATCCACTTGCTGCATGGTACGTTGTTGGCGGTTAGAAGACTCAGATTTTGTGTCAAGAAGCCAAAGGAGTTCTTGAATAGGTCAGCGACATCACAAAGTCTTTGGCCGAGGCACCCACAGTGGTGGTCACCCTTCTTGAAGATGTAACTGCTTGTAGCCATACATCCGCGAGGCTATACAAGGTCATCGCAGGTTCCACTTGCTGTCCTTGACAAGTTATTTCCACCTATTGAGCAAGATACCAACGTAAATCAGTACTGTAGGTGGCAAAAGATGTGATCATCAATTATAACATGTTGTTCATAGCAAATTAATATAGCTGCATTATGATCAAATTTAGCCACATATAAATGATGATCAGTAATGAACCATCTAACACCAAGTAGAGTCACCTGTTATGTACTTGAAGAGTGTGTAGCAAAGAAAAATGAATTCAATATTATAAATAACTGGAAAAGATAACAACTTTTCAATGATCAAACTTCATAACAAAATAAACTCTTCTAATATAAGGTAAAATGATGCATTCTTAGTATCTTTATCTAATTAACCAAATGGCATGTAGACAATCTGATTGATGTACCAACAAAAAATATATGTGCCAAATAGATCACTTACACAGGAACTGCTGCAGAAAATAATAATAATAATAATAAAAGATAATTTTTAAGATGCACTACACAATCAATACACTACGCTCGACATGATTCTTTAACAAAGCACTTCGTTCAAATGTGGAATAAAAAATCTGCATAGGAAGTCTGCATAAAACTTATAATTAGGGCATCTCTATAATAAATAAGAAGAAACTGGTCATTAGAGAACATGCGAAACCTATAAGAAAAAACTAAATAGCAAACAAAGTGTCAGAGAAAAGGAAGAAATATATCTCTCAATAATATGACGCTAATCACCCAGCCAACAAAATTTCCATATCTGGCCTCTTTAGAAAAATTAAAACAGGTCTTCAATATATACACAATGTCCATTGAGATTTTTGATAACCTAAAGCCCTTCACAGCACTGAAATAGTGATATTGCTTTCCTTGGTCTCAACTGCTCCTTTTAATAACACGAGAAAAAAATTGTGAATCTATAGTAACTTTGTGCCAACTGGCTTGTGACGGACTTCCTAGAAGCAAATCAGAGATTAAAAAAAAAAAACAAGACTTGGCAGCATGAGAAGATATGGTTAGGCTGCGATTATTCCAATTTTCAGGAATATGAATAACAAAAATTTGATCTTTGAAGTAGACACGTGAAGAATCAAATAATGCAAATGACTTATCAAATAAAACTACATCACCCAGCTATCTAAGCTAAAAATTCTAAAAAAGGTGCCATATAAAATGGTAATAATAATGACCAACAGAGAATTTAAAATCAGCTAAGGACTGCGTTTCTACTAGTTTATGTAAATAGTTTTATTCTATATAAATTGTTTTAGGCATTAAACTTAAGTTAGATTGTTATTTTGAGCCAAATATTCATATGATTGACGGTATTATATATAGAATCATTATTCATGTTAACATTTTCAAGATCCTGGCATTTCCGAGATCTCCAGGATCTCTCTGCAATCTCTCTTTCCTGATCATCTAAGATGAGATTGAGAATTTCAGTTAAACTTTGAGCCCCCACTATACAATGATACTTATAAAATCTAACACACAAATTTAAAATTGTTAAACAACACAGCTAAACAATCTCCAATAAGCTTAAACAACTAATGCGCTAAGAATATGAAGCATTCTCACCTCATCTTCACTTGTAAGATTCAGTTTTTTTACAAGGTATTTTCTGATGAAAGAAACAGGCAAGCTTCCATCTCTGTCATCAAACAAAATAATTGAATAAGAAACTGAACCACCAATATATACATGTGCTGGGCATTGAACGTTGATAACAATTACAAAGCAGACAAACATAGGATTCAGATTGCAGTTGACATATAAAGACATACAAGACAAAATGGCCCATACATAAAACAGCAATTTACAAGAAAAACCTCATCATATTTTTTCCAAAAAGCATATGGAAAATAAAAATGCAAATAATTGAGCACGCTCAAGCAATGGGCATAACTAATATGCAAGTGCTTCAATCAAAATGTCTACACCTGTAATAGTGGCAAGCTGCTATTCTATACATGATTACTAGAACTTAAGTGAAACAGAATGTGGTCAGATAATAGAAGTGACCGTCAGAACAAATAATAAGAGCGAACTCCATAGAAGAATATCAAAACTTATGTGGAGAGTTGGAGCAAAGACTGCGAGAGAACGGTTAGCAGAGTGACTGACATGAACTCAACTAAATACGATTAAAACAGATTCAAAATCATGAATCTGAAAGCAAATATGTTTTAGAACATGAGTAATTCCATGAGTTTTGATTATAATTTCATTCCAACCCTCAACTCTCTTATCTAAATTCATCTCTACATAAATGCAATGTTAGGGTGCAATTGTAAATAGAATAAATGTGACCCATGCCCAACCATTTAATTGTAGAATTCTGAATCATGATGATGGCAAATGTTGATATATTAGTGAAACGAACAAGGCAATTCTATTCAAAGGTGGCTCCAAAAAACTGGATTAATGAGGTCAGCTCTAGCTTTATTCTTCGTCATGGCCAGCAGCTTATTAATGAAGAAGAGATCAAAAAGGACTTACTCGAAAGGGCAGACATCCTAAGGCACTTAAGTCTATGTTAGGAGAAATAAGAACAAGAAGTTGCCTAATTTTGAAGCTTAGTTTATTTCCTAGTTGCAATTAATACTTGAGTCCTTCACTAATTTGAGTTCTGTTAAGAAGTTACTTAGTATAGTTAGAGTCTTATTTAATTGATATTCTATTAGAGGATTATGTCCCATATTAGTTTTTATATTTCTACTTAGAACATGAAAAATTTTCTCTATATGTAATGCCTAGAGCAAACATACACATGAGTTGAATCAATAAAGTTAATTTTCTGGTTCCATAGTTGTTAGCTTTAATCTTATTCTTCTGTTAAACTTCGTCGTTGAAGTGACAGAAACCTTGGAATTGTAAAACTCGGGGTTGGAGTTTTGTTTCACACCCTATTTCAGAAGGGACACACAAGTACACGGAACTATAATTCAAAACATAAACACTGCATCAACAATAACCAAATTAATCAGTTTGTGAGGTTATCTTTCTTTATTTCTTTTTTCTTTTTTTTTCGATTAATCTCATGAGCATAGTTCAGAAAAGATTTCCTTGAGCTTTTCCAAAAAGTTAAAAGAACTAAAAATTATAATTTGAACTACTAAAGATATAAGGGCATGACACAAATAGTTTTTTTCACACAGAAGCTGGACTTTTCCAACCAAAATAGAAGAGAACAACTTACTGCCATCTTCTATCACCTTTTTCAAAAACTCAGAAAAAACTACACGTGCCAAAAGTTAAGAAACAGGACAAACTGAAAGAAAACTCACTTTATTCTCAAGTAAGATGCTGAAATTTGCGGCAGTGGTGTACCTCCATGCCTGAAAATGACACGATTTGGTAATGAGGGCAGAAAAAACTGGAAGAATACAAAAATATATATGTGCATATTAGTCTGTATATATCAAGACACTGTAATATCTACATAGAGAAGATGCCTAGTTTCTTTTTCTGTTCACTACCTATATGTTCCAAAAGGCTGCAGTAGCAATACAGAATCAGATGGTCGTTGCACTATCATGCAGAATGTTGCTAATCAATTATTAAATTGTCAACTTTATTTCATTCCATTCTTTCAGGTGAAAGAAACAAGGAATGATTAAAAGTTCAAATACTTAATAAAACAATATGAAGAGGAATACAATGCAGGAATAAAATACTTTTAAGTTATAACAGGCGGTGCATGAGAATACTGTACACAAACAAAAACTAGATTTGATCCCCACCAGGATGAAAATCACTTTGTATGAGCTTGCGCATGATACACTTAAATTGTTAAATTGTGTACATATGCATATGAAAGTGAGATAAATGACTGCATTATGCTAAGACGTCCGACTATTGTTTGGAAAGAACCCTTACTGGTCACAAGAAGCAACTAACGAACACCAAATTGGATCAAATCTTCTTTCAAGCTTAAACCCTGCCAAATCAAACAATGCCTGAGCAGAGGACCTTAACTCCTTTGAAGCATTTGCTTTCTTCCTAAATCTTTTTGTCTTAATCAATCCTGATGTAGCTGCATGGTCACCATTCTTGTCTTCTTGTGGTTTTAGTTTGTCCTTGAACTTGATTTTCAGAGCTGGTTTTCCACTATCAGGGCCATAAGATGGCTCTGATTTTACAACAGAACAAGGCTTGAATGATTTTGTTCTGTTGGCAGCTTCTACTAGACAATTCAAGGGCTTCCAGAGGTCCCCTTTAGGTGACCAGTGTTCACCATTTTCCGAATCTTTATGAGAAAGATTGTCTGATGAGTCACCAGTGGATAAATTCTGCACGGAAGAATATAACTTAGTGAACTTGCAACTGGCAAGTGAAAGTTACTCTTTATTAGCTTATTATGTTGAAAACGTCAAATTGCTGCACAGCAAATAAAATAACAGCTGCGACTAACTCCAGCAATAAATGGTAATTCAGAAATTGTGGGTAAAGTAAACTAGACCACAAACACTTCAGCTATTTCTATCTATAACACGAAAAAATGGTGGTTATCTCACCTGTCGTTTATTTTGTAAAATCTTTTTAAAGTAACTAGGTAAACTGGAGCTAGCAAGGCAATCTTCCGAAGAATCCTCCTGTTGTTTAACAACTTCTCTAGGAGGGAAATTAGCATTTCTTAATGACCCCGCCTTTCTAGCAACAGCTTTAGTCCTCCTCCCTGTTAAACCACTCTGGGCAGAAACTCGAGGAGTGCTCACAACCAAGGAAGATAGAGACCTTTCTTTCCTCCTTGTAGGTAAGGGTGAGGCTGAAACAACTTCAGGATCATCAAGCTTCCTTCTTTTCGAAGGAAATATTTTTGCCCTTACATCTTGCAGATTATGATCGGGCCTGAATATCCAAAAACAAAAAAAACAAAATAGTAACACGCTAAAATGCCCCAAGTAAAACGTAATTAATAAGATGATGGCTCCCTCAGATGCACTGTCCTCCAAGAATGTCGCACAAGCAATTGGCTAAAGTACAATAGACTGAAAGCTTGAAACTGAGAGCTATAATGAGCGAACAATAACATATCTGACATAAATGAACTATAGATAATGGTTAAAGTGCCAAATTATTTTGGCTACAATAGCAACTAAATTCAACTCACTCACGCCTTACACTAGCCTGGTCACAGTCGAGTGGATGGATTTGTTGTCATCAATTGATTATATTCTCTTCTAAACTGATGACAAAATTATGCAAAAACTAATCAGACAGTAATTACTACCACTATTGAGGAATAGACACAAATCAAAGATACAACCTGGATATATGTGCTATAGATTTCAAGACACTAGAAACCTCTTTCCATCATATTCAAGGGTAAAATTATTAATAAAATGACCAATATATTTCAGCACATGCTGGCAAGTGCACGATGCTATATTTCAATCCCAGTCAATATTATTGGTACATAAAATATGAGATCCTATCATAATGCTGTTATGTGCAAAAATTTTCCATGTACGCAAAAGAGAGTGAACAGAAATAAAATGCAAAAAAAAAGGAAACCTGCGTGTATCTAACCTAAACGAAGCCCAATAAAAGAACAAACAGATAAAGATATAAGATTGAAAGCTGACCTAAGCTTCTCGACAGGGGAACAACCAAGATCAATGTTGCATATTGGGCAGCAGTCAAATTCTTCCTCTGTGAGCTTGTCGTAAATGCACTTCCTGCAAACTGGCAATTTGGAGAGGGATCATTAAAAGTGATGAACCCTTAAAAGGTAAGGAAACAAAAGACAGGATACACAAAGGCAATAAGTTGAAAACAACAGAAAACATTTTCGAAGAATGTATTGAAACAAAAAATGAGAATCCAAGGAACTAGTCAAAACAGTTAAACAGTATACAAGCATCAAAAGAAAAAAAGTGCTCTAGCACGTATCATCTTCAAATGCCACTATCGTTTGTATATAATGTGACAACACAAAATTAGCAGTAAATTGAGGACATTTCAACTGTAGGAAAAACTTCCTTAAGTACATGCAACTATTACTTCACGACATTTTTTTCACCACTTAACCCCCACTACAGCAGGCTACAGACGGGACTTCCTCCTTCAGCTCAACCATGTTTATCTCCTATTATTTTAGAGCGGATTAAAGCTTTTTACACTTATCTTCCTCAATATGAATTATATTCGGCACAAAGTCTAAATAGGAAGAACAGCGTAACATAATACTTCGAGGGTAAAAGTGAATGCACTCAGCAAAAGGATAACAGGTTTTTGTTTTAGCTTTTAGACAGTTTCTATTCCTTGATAGGAAAGTATAGTCAGAACAACGAGGAATATGACAGCCACAATCATGATACTAGCGGGACAAAAAAGGCCAGGAAAGTTAAGTTTGAGTGTAGATGTGAAAGTTACACCCCAAAAAGATAACAAATGTTTGTTTTCCTTCTACTGAAGTATAATGATCAAAACTGATGTCCGAAATGGCAAATCAAGGACAATAATGATCCAAAAGATCCAAATTCATCTCAATTATAGTTACCAGATACAACAATAATGATGTCCGGAATGGAAAATCTAGATGAAAAAAAAAAAACTAATACACAACATAATCTCCCTCCTTAGAGTATATAATCCACAACAATTTGAACAGTTAAAAAATAATAATAGAACAGCTCCCACCCACTCATCGACATTTCCACAACACGAAATCAGAAAAATTCGAGCATGAGCTACACGGAAACCGCTACGACACACACGAAAACACAACACTTCAACGTCACTAGGACGAACAATTCCACGAAAAACAGATCAAACAGATAGCATAAACCTTCTAAACATAAAAAAATCAAAAAAAAAGAAGGAAGAAACTACTGATCTACTCACACGTATGAAGACATTCGGATATGGTGGTCGCCTCCCTGAGCAACTTCTTGCAGAGCGGGCAGGTCATGCACGCCGCAAGCAGCTCCTTCCTCACCTTCACCACCTGACTCGCCATCAACACAGTACCTCGCCCCCGCCCCGCCCTCCCTCTCGCCTCACCCCAACCTCATTGGACGTGCCCAGCTATGCATGCTCCCGCGCTCCCCCTCAAAACCATGCAGGCCCCTGATCAGCCCCCTCCCCGGCGCACCTGACATTCACTGCGCCATACGCACAAACACGTCGCCGGCATGCAGGGAGCCGGCCGCCCCGCTGCCAGCGGGGGGGAGTGAGCGGCGGAAAGATTGGACCTTTCGGGGGCGGCGGATCGAAGAGGGGAGGCGGGCGGGCGGGGGATTGTGGGGAGGAATCGGCGTGGAGGGGATGAGATGGGTTGCTATTTGCTATGCCACCAACAAAGGAAGGGAAGGGGGGCTTCTCTTCTCCCTTCCTTCTGCTGTTGGCGATGCCATGAGCGCGTGAGGTTGAAGTTAATAATTTATTATTGTTTTATATTATTTTTGGATTAATGTGCGTTTTTTTTCTTTAAACATAAATAAATTAATGCCTCCGGCTCTTGACCTCCCATTCAAAGTTTCTGAAATTTTGAAGAAAAAATATTTTTTTAGGAATATATATATATATATATATATATGTAACACATAGACAAAAACAAATGTTGATCGTTAAGTAATAATACAAATAATTATGACAATTTTAAAAATACAACCATGCAATTTTCAATGGACGGGTGGATTTTAATTTTAAAGACATTTTTTTATTTGTTTGAGCCGGTGCTCAGCATTGGCTTGAGTTAATGTTGGTTTGTGTAGAAATACATGAATAAGAATTACTAGATACAAATAATTTTGTATATGATTGTATTATGATTTAAATGATATGCTTAAATGATTTTTTCAGCCGCCGAGTGATTTTGTATATATATATATATAACAAATATGAAAGAAATATACAGTTAATTTAAATAAAAAATTTAAATTAATAGTAGTCAAATATTAAATAAATTCGTGGGATATCAGATAAAAATTCAAAGATTTATACGGTCATATATAAAGAGAAAAACTTACCTTTGTGTTCACGTGCATTTATTATTCGGGATCCCTAGAAAGAATCATTATATTTTTCAAACCTGAAAGATCCATTTAATACTTCATTATCATTCTAATTCATGCACGTTCTTACAAATTTACATCTAATTCATTTACTAGTAAATATTTTGTATATAAATTGTCAAGTAGTTTTTGTTTATTTATTATTATAATTTTGATTGATTTTAATTCTCAAAATAAAGGATGAAATTTGGTGCTATGAAAGATATTTTATCATATAAATTTTATCATTTGTAATAATATAAATTTTAATTATAAGTTTATGTCTTTTAACACCATCGGGTATCTGATATGAAAATAAGAAAAAAAAAGAAAAAAATTATTGATTTGTATTCCTAATGTTTTAACTATTTTTTTAGAAACAAAAAAAAGAGGTAGGGAATTTATCTATTGACAAATTAAGATAAACTACGAAAAAAAATACAAAATAAGTTATCGACAATTTTTTTGTTATAATGAAATAAAATACCCACAAATAATATTTGTTTGTACACTAAACATAATACTTTTTGCTTACAGGGGGCCTTGATTAAAAATTAAAATTTCAATTATTAATTATAAAAACACAAGAGCCTTGATCTTGGGTAGATTTGGCTGAGTTGATGTAACAGTTTGGCTCAGTTTGGGATTGACGCATTTTTTCCTAAGTTTGTATCAAATTTATTAATACTCAACTCAAGCTAATATAACACAAATATTTTCTTACAACAAACTTAATTTAACTAAAAAAAAACAAATGACTACTTAATAGTAATTTTAAGTATAAACATGGGTATGGTTGTCTTATTTCGATTGTGTAATAACTAAATCATGACAAATAGAGCTATCTTAAGATATTGAGTTTTGCTAGAATCTCAATAAGTCCTATTATATTGGATTATTATGCTAAACTCAAACTCTAAGAGAAAAGATTGAGTTTTTACGGGTTGATTTTCCCATTCTTTGGTTTATACACCTCTTTGATTCCTTGGTTTTGATATTTTTCATGGATCCTTGTTATCTTACAACATTTCAGATGATTGTTGAATATTTTTACTACTTTGTTCTGGGCTCGATTATTTACTGTATATGTGAAAAGTGACGTGCTGGTGCGCGGATTGGTTATTATATATGGGGAGTGCTTGATTACTATTATTATGCAATTTTTATTGTTTCACTTTTGATGCAGCTTATCTTATTTTTTTCTTTTTCTGAAGAGCTATTGTGTCTGTGATGTTGTATTATATAACATTTTTTAGAAAAAAAAATGATCTGGAATGTGTTGGTATTGGTTAGAAAGCAATCAAGAAGGGTGCCAAAGTGTTGATTTATGGCTGCAGTTGCTGTGTTTTTCGGTGCGCATTTGGTTATTGTGATGATTTGATGTAATTCTCTATACTACCGTGGATGTGACTGCAGCAAGTAGTCTTTCTGTTAAGATGTGCCCTGCATTCTGGGACTATTTTCAGTGCCCTTGTTTTATGTTTAACTAGCTCGTTTTTGTTCCATTCAATCTGTATTCCCCATGAGATAACCTTCATGATTCATCTATGCACCGAGTGGTTTTAGCAGTTCATGAATAACTGTCCAAGTAAACATTTTCACATTTCTTAAATTATGTGCTTATAGAAACTTGACTTTTTGCTGGATGATCAACTATATTTTATTGTGCAAAACAATTTGTTTATTCCGTTAGCTGCCCAGTAGTCGCCCCAGCAAGTGGGAATTCAGTGAGTTATGTATTGTGGTCGCTTGTTGAGATATAACTTTATGTTTACATTAATGTTGCTATTATTGATTTACATATTTATTGTTTAAAGTTTATATAGGTATTGATATGAACGTTGATATATAATTTGGCTGTTGAGCAGACAGCAGGATGGGGAAAATGGGACGGGAGGTGGCGGAGAGTTGCTTAGACAGATTGATATTGGAGATGGTATCGGCCTACTCCCGCCGCTTTGCGGACAAGCTCGACTTGGCTGCCCGACAGATCGAAGCCATCGGATACCAGGTGGGTGATCAACTCTCCGAAAGGCCTTCCCATTCCCTGCTTCCTCTTTATCAATTTTCTTTCTTCCTATAATCTACTAAGTAGTCAAACTCATTTTTAACTCTTTCTACTCTTTTCTTGATATTTGTCAAAACGATATTGCTTTGAGTTCTCTCTTATGTCCATTATATGCTTGTATTGATTGTTGTCATTGAGTAGAAATGATATATTGCTTTCAGCTCAATCATTTGGAAAATTTGCAATTTATCTAGCTTGTGAATAATTTAGGTACACCATGGAGTGGCCTCGATTCACTGACCATTTTGAGGCAATTAAGTTTATCTGCAAAGAATTTTGGTTAGAGCTGTTCAAGAAGCGGATTGATAACCTGAAGACTAATCACCGAGTATGTTAAAAATATATAATTGTGGCAGTCACTCTGTAGTATTTGAAGCCATTAAAATTCTCTATATTGCTTAATTGCAGGGAACTTGTGTTGAGAGATAATCATTTCAGATGGCTCACCCATCTCTGTCAACTCATCACTTGAAGATACCATTTCGTCACAGTCTGCTCAGATTGTTGATCCATCTGCACAAACTACAAGCATGCACCTATACTGCCCTTGTGGGATCATCAGGGGAGCACTAACCAACTGGGGAATTCCCTGTGCAGTTTCTGCTGATTCGTCCAGCCTTCCTGCTTGTAAGTACTTATCTTCTGCATTTGGAATCTTCATTACAGTGTTTTAAAACATTTAACGGGGAATTAGCCAAATATCTACTCTCCTAATTTGTTCCATATTCCCATCATGCGCAGGTTCATTTGTTGGTCGCATAAAGGCTTGATGGGGGCTGTACATTGGAAGAGGTTTGAAAGATGAAAGACGGAACCATTCCAGGAGATTGGTGCAAGCCAATTATAAATGGTGCAGCTCTGTAATAATGTCCGTCCCCTTAATTCATCCCTGAGTTTTTATTTGGACTGTGGAATTGAAATCCAAATTTCGGAGCCAAGAAGAAGGAGAGTGCAAAGACTTCAACAGCTGAGTGAGGGCAAAACTTGTTGCCCAAACTCAGGGGGGAAATGCCTGCTACTACTATTCAAGACTGCCACAACACCACCACCAGCGAACCCAAGCCAGAGAAGAAGACGAACAACATACCCCGCACATTGTCTCGCCTCTTCAACTCTCACCACCGCCTCGACTCCCCCGCCCTAACCCTCGCCGCCGCCGCCGCCGCTGCCGCCGGCCTCTCCAAGACCGCCGTGCTCGAGACCCTCCGCCGCATCCCCTCCCCGACCCGCTCCCTCGCCTTCTTCCGATGGGCGTCGAGCTCCCTCCCCTCCTTCCCCCACCACCCCGACCTCTACTCGGCCCTCCTCCGCCGCCTCCTCCCCGCCCGCCGCCTCGACGCCGCCCGCAACCTCATCCTCTCCGCCCCCGCCGCCGCCGCCCTCCCCGACCGCCCCTTCAACTCCCTCCTCCGCGCCTACGCCCGCGCCGGCCTCCTCGACGATGCCGTCTCCCTCTTCCGCCAAATGCCGTCCGCCGGCGTACGCCCCACCGCCCTCTCCTACAACTCCATCCTCGACGCCCTCCTCCGCCGCGGTCGCACGCACATGGCCAGGCAGCTCTACCACGAGATGTGCGATGGGGTCGGAGCCTCAAGACCCGACCTTTACACCTTCAACATCCTCATCCGGGGTTTCTGCGTGAGTTCCATGGTGGAGGAGGGGTTCTGGTTCTTCAAGGAAATGTCCCGGTTCGGCTGCTCGCCGGACCTCGTCACCTACAACACCCTCGTCGACGGGCTCTGCCGCGCCGGGAAGGTGAGGGTCGCGCACAATCTGGTGAAGGGTATGTGCAGGAAAGGCGGCGATTTGTTCCCCAATGTCGTCACATTCACGACTCTGATCAGAGGTCTCTGCGGGAAGCGCATGGTTGCAGAGGCATTGGCCATTTTGGATGAGATCGGATCGATGGGATTGAAGCCGAACGCGATCACCTACAACACTCTTGTCCAAGGCCTCTCCGAGGCGAATGAGTTCGATAAGGTGAAGGTGGTTTTGGAAGGGAACGGCGGGTTTCGGCCGGATACTTGCACGTTCAACACTTTAATGACGGCTCGTTGCAATGCCGGCGAGGTGGAGGAGGCGCTAAAGGTGTTCGAGGAAATGCCTAGGCTGCGGGCGAGGCGAGATTCTGCGTCGTATAGCATTTTGATTCGGGGCTTGTGCGGGGTGGGGCGGTTTGAGAAGGCAGAGCAGCTCTTTGATGAGCTGTTGAAGAAGGATGTGTTGTGTCGGAGTGGTGGGAGTATTCCTCTGGTTGCGGCTTATAATCCAATGTTCCAGTATTTGTGTGGGGCGGGGAAGACGAAGAAGGCAGAGAATGTGTTTAGGCGGTTGATGTTGAGGGGATTGCACGATGCACCTGCATTTGAGATGCTTATCAGGGGGCATTGCAATGAAGGTGCATTTGTTGATGGATACAGGATTTTGCTACTTATGATTAGGAGGGGATTTGTGCCCGGTTTGCAAATTTATGCATCTTTGATTGATGGGTTTTTGCAACAGAAAAAGCCTGCTCTTGCTTTCACGGCTTTGGAGAAAGCGTTGAAGTGTGGCCATAACCTTACGACTGCAACTTTCCACTCAGTACTTGACGGCCTTGGAAAAGATAATTGTGGAAAAGAAGCCGCAAATCTTATTACACTAATGGTAGAGAAGAGAGTTCGTCAAAACATGGTTTTGTCAACAAATACTGTGATTTGCCTATTTAAGAATAAGCTTAAAGATAGAGCTTTCGATATTCTAAGGCTGCTCTACAATAAAGGATACTTGGTAGAATTGAAGAAGGTAGTAGAGTATCTTTCCCTTGAAGAGAAATTTCTGTGGGCGGGAGAGGTTCTACTTTTCAGTTTGGGAAAGAAACAACAATTGGATTGTGAAACTTACCGCAAAGTTGTAGGAGGACTATGCAAACATCGAAAGGTTATGGAAGGATTCACTCTTTTCTATCAAGCTGCTGAGGTGGGTAACAAGCTTCCAGTGGGTGACTTGCAAAATTTGAAATTATCCCTTGAATCAGTTCAAAGAATGAAAGAAGCAGAATTTGTACACAAGCAAATACTTCGGAGGTGAAGAGTGTTGTTGAATATTAACCTGGTCATGGTAGGAATTAGGAAAGCTCATTGAGTAGCCACCTGCATGCTTTTACTACAAAGCGTATGTGAACGATTTCATGCCACTTGAAAATTACTACGTTGGTTCCTTAAGACTTACTTCTACTGATGCCCTAAAATAACTTATGCAGTGCTCTGAACTTTTGTGGATGTACCCCTGCAACCTGCAAACAGCCCACTAAAGTGTATTCCAAAGTTCTCTTTGTTGTTCTGGATAAGAGGTATTGCACCTAAATTGATTACATGGATTAAATTCTTTTTTAAAAAAGATAGTCACATGATCTTAGTTGCTTTGTTTTCAGATGTTCTATTTGAATTAGACTACTGATAATGGAAAAATGTTTTGGTGACGGCATATTTATCTTGTCATAATGAATTTGATTTTGCCTTTTCTGATTTTTTGTTCCTGCCTACTATTTAGTCAATCTTGGTGTAATGCCTGTTCTACTTTTATGAAAATGAATGAGAATAAGCAATGGCTGAACCAATTGTTTGGATCAGGTGGAAGATAAGATGATGGTGACAACCAAAGCAGTCAATTCATTACCACGAACCCAAGCCCAGCCGGGATGAGGTATTCATGACGACGATGCTGCATAAAAATAACGGGGCTGGCTTTGGTTGTCTTCAATATGTTCGTTTCTATATATATATATACATCCTCCCGCGTTTGTTCCGGAGTGTGGCCATCTATTTTTTTACCGAAAAATATAAATGCAAAGATGCTATGAGGATGCTTTGCGAAACTAATGCCCACACCAAGGATGTGCATTGGGTATTTAAAATTGCTACAAAAAGATATCATCCTAACATCATCTAGCATTCTAGCTAGTGGCTTTTCCTTCAAGAGGATGACTTCCCTATTTTTCACTGTGGCAAGTAAGCAGAAAGGCCCGTAATTGTCTGATCAAAAAAAGATGTGGCCTCTCCATTTCCTGGTATCTTTCATTTGATTTTGAAGAATAGCCCACTCTTTCTATGAATCATACAATTTGCTCCGTCCTTGCTGAAATAGCTGGTTCATGTAAAATTCCTGGCGCCAACTTTCCTTCAGTTCTCAAAATAAACAAAGTTCACCTCTTCCACAAACTACCATGCATCCTGCCAGGAAAAAATTGAAACATTCTTCCACCTAAACCATCTATCCATCCAGAATTTGTGGGCAGACAAAGGTCACCTTCCAATAAACAAAAACAAAGAAACACCGCGCACTGAGTTTTTACTTTAGAAAAATATATTCTTGTAGTTGGCTTGTTCATATTGATTTATACATACCAAATCAAAATGATGTAAGCTAGTTCAAATCGATACAGTTGTATTTCTCTCTTTCACTGGCGAGGTAAATTTGAGAAAAAAATAGAAACAAATAGCATATTTTGAGACGAGAGAAGGAAAGGTGAGCAGCAACAGCAGCAACTTTAATTACCAATCAAGCCACAAAAAATAAGAAGATCATGAGGAACACAACTAAAACAAAGAAAATTTTGATCATCAGCCACCGGTTGGAGGATATACTGTTCAGATATTTGAGAAGTGCTCCTTGTGCGCCTTCCACGTTTGCCAATGTGTCATCCATATTTTCGTCAATTCTGCCACGGTTTCCCCTCATCAAACGTCATAATATGCTTAAAAAAGGCAAAATTATGTATCCATAACCAAAACAATGTAAGTACCTGATGGCCAGCTCTCCTTGTTGAGAAACCATCGTTGCCAATTGCGTGAATATGTTACTAAGCTCATGAATGGTCGATTCAACATTTTGAAGAGCCTCAGCTCTGCTCTGCATGTAACTATCCTGTACTGGTACCATCTGTTGCTCTTGTTGCTGCTGTTGATGTAGTAATGGTTGCGATGATGATTCACCATTCATATGTTTCCTGATGAAGAAGATGTTAAGGGAACGTTCTTTCTCAAGCCTTAGATCTATTCAGAAAAGGTAATGAATCTGTACAAATATTTCATTTGCTATGCCACCTTATAGAAGCAAGATGAAATGTTTGTTGCGAGCATTGGGATGAAAGGTAGGTAATGTTTTTCAAGCAAAAGGTTTTTTTAACCCAACACAAGCAAAAGTTAATAATAAAGACTCCACGTTTTTAGGAAGGTGCCTGATGATAATTATGTTAAATCTTCATCTAATTTTTCCCTCGTCAGACATCTGGCTTAAAAACTTACCTCGGAAACAACTGAGATGAAGATGCTGAACTACTGGCCCATGCTGGAGGAGCAGCAGCAGTTGATGTACTAGAGGAAGGTCTTGCAACTAAAGGGCGTTGTCGTATAAAAGGATTGGCCGCATCATTTGAAGTAGTAGAGGAGAATAACTGCCTTCTATTCTCGTGAACCTTCAAGTTCTGCCAAAAATACAAAATAAAAAAATTAGAAAGAAGATGTGCTTATACTGCTGCAACTTCAAACATGTACACAAACAATACAAAAACATATCCCACCTCCGTTCGCATTGTTAAAACTTCTTTGAACTCTTTAGTAGCACTCATCAACCGATTTTTTAGATTGTCAACAACTGTAGTTGAGTGACTAGTGGTATCAGCTGAGATTTGTCCCCCACCATTATGGGAGTCACAAAGAAGTTGAAGGTCTACAACTGCTGCATTCAATGCAGTTATGTCCTGCTTGATTACTGCTGTCAGCTCTTGTATCTCCACAGTTGGATCATCAAAAACTGATGTCCTTTTCGCCACTATAAATTGGTGGAAAAAATAACTCACCATTGTCATCTTACAATATAACAATGTCCAAGCATTTTTTTAAAAAAATATCCTTCACATAACATCAATCCCGCTTGTTGCCAAGAAGAGAGTAACTCAAAACAATAGTTCATGACATCACCACAAAATCATCCTTTTGGCTAGATCCATTAAAACCCAACAAAGCAACAATATAAATATGGCTTAAACTGTATAAAACAAACTTCTCTGCCATTGTCAACTACAGCTGAAGACTATCATAAAACAACAGTCCTGCCACACCTCTTGAATGATAAGAATGGCTAATCTTCCTAAATTGTAAGCAAGAAGTATCAGCTCAAATGAACAAATATCACAATTAGCATTTCTTTATTTTTTTTAAGCCAATGTTTCCCGTTATAGTGTTATGCGCAACTTGTTCATGCAGTTAATCAGAGAAATAACCTAGCAACCACAAATGATAATCATATTTGCCAGAAGCATAAACCTTAAACACTCTTCAAAGACTTTTCAATAGACTAAGTGAACATTCAAACATTAACTCCTAAAAAATAAACTTAAAAGCTTAAAACATGACTTGGCAGAGATGCTCAATAATATATAAACACACAACTTGATTCAAGCCTTCCCAAGCCATAACATTTGCTTCTGAGAAAGAGTACTTAAAGCTTTATATTTCAAAACTAGAAGTACGGCATACAATTGTTGGCATTTTAAACAGCCAATCACATAATAACAAGATGGCATGTACCACATCTAGGCCGCTAATTATAGATGTGATTACATAAGATACTGTAGCATTATAAGAAAAAAATGCCATGAAATGCCATAAAAGTAAACCCAACTAAATAATCATGAATCCAATTCCACGTTCATAAAGAACACTTTTGTTTTACGTGAAAAAAAAAACCATTTTCATCTGAATGGCACAAACTAAAAAAGATCCATGCTTCATCTTGAACATGAAAAGTATGATTCATGTCCGCTAAAAAAAATCGATAAGTTAATATTCCTTTAAAAACAATTGAGTCCATATAGAATAATATAATTAATTTCCAAAATGAGAAGCCAAAATTACTAATGGAAAAAGTAAACTTAGGCATAGAAAGTAAAAACTTAAGAAACATTTTAGTGGCACAATCCCATTTTAAATGAAAGGGAGATATGATAGGAATAGAATTCAATCTAAAAGACAACCAAACATTACCATCTAAAGAAAAAGAAATTGTGCAACGTAAATTTACTCACATTTTGCAAGTTTTGCAAGCTTTTGTGAAGTTTGGTGAATTCCAAGCCCAATCTTCGAAGCTCTCTTGTTAAACTCCAATTGGTTTGATACTGTGGAGCGCAGTCCCTCAGGCTTAGAACTACTACTAGGAGCACTAGGAGATGAGGAAAGCGACTTCTTCGCTTTTTCGACAACAGTGTGAAACTCATGAGTGCGATCTCTGTAGGACGATTGTGAATTTTTGGCAGACATTTTCAAACCTTCCAATCACCAATCTGCGAAAATGCACCTCACAGAATTGAAAGTTATCCGAATTCGTTCCAGATCACTTTTCACTAATTCGTGTCAACAAACCAAACCCGTAAAAACAATCTGCAAAATCAGCAAACATTTCATAGACCAATTAGCAGCTTATAGAAATCTTCAAAACAATAATAAAAAAATTATCCCTAAAAATTCAAGACGAAGCATTTCCACCCCTATAATCAGACAACGTAAACACGAATATCAAACTCTCCAAGGCCATACGGACCTTCCACACCCCAATCTGCGAAAAATCTATTGCACAAAATCTCTAAATTCGTTGCAGATCACCACTGTTCAATAATCAGGGTCAATGCGTACATCTAGCATTATAGAGATTCACATGGTTTGCATATAAACCGGCGACTGATCGCCGACTTCTCAGTGTCGGCGGGCAGACGACACGAAATCCACCCCCAATACCGATATAAGTCGGCGATTAAACCGCCAGTATGGGAAAGGGAGGTACGGGAAAGGAGGAGGTAGAGCTTGCCTCCGTGAAGATGTCGTCGGCCGGTGGACGGAGAGGCTGCGCCTTCTTCGCGGTGGATGGGAAGATCTGGTCCGGCGAGGGGGAGGCGGGTTTGGGGAGAGGGTCGACATTTGTTTTTTTATTTATTTGGAAAATATCATAAATGTCTGTACTTTAAAGTTGTCCAAAATAGTTAAATTTATAAAATTATATTAAAAATAGCTATTTTAAAATTTTTTATATCAATTATTACCAAATTCTATCATTTTTTAAATACAAAAATCATAAAATTTATTTTTATTAATACCAAAATATATAATAGATTTAACTTATAATTTTTACTAACTTTATATATAAAAAAATTAACAGATAAATATTAAATAGAATACAAAATTATATTATTAATGAACTAAAAAAGTAAAAAATATTTTTTTATTAAATTTTGGATAATTAAAAAAATTAAATTCTAGGCCATCTTAAATAAAAAATATATTATTTTAGATGTTTGAAATTTTAATATGAAAATACCACATTTTATTAAAAATTAAAACGTTTGTTTATTCAATATATTTTAATTATAAATATTTTTTTAAAAAAATATTATTTATTGTATAAAACACAAAAAAATTATGTTTGACTCCGGCCATAGGTAAAAATACCTTTGTTTGTTGCTTGATCTGTGTATGGAAATCTAGCCGGTGAATTCACTGGCCAAAAAAAGGAGTGTATTAGACTTGACAAAGTTTCGATGGTGCATGACGACCGGAGGTGATTTACCCACTGGGGCCTGACTCACAAAGAGTCGACGGCGATATGAAACATCAAAATAAAAATGAATTTTTATACTTCCTAGCATTATTGTTTGCATATCGATATTGGCAATCAACAAGATTTGAATGTGTACGTGTAAATCTAACAAGAACTCATCTTTAAATTAGATTTACATATTACCAAATATATTACAGTAATTCCTATAAAGCCAAAAAAAAAACAAAATTTGCATGAACGGTAAATATCAGATAAAATTGATTACTTGTAATAGATAATGATCCCAATTTTGTCCTAATAATAATTCCTAAGGATGAATCACCGATAAAATTGGGAACTAAAAAAATGTGGAAGTGGTATTTATTGTATAATAGTAATGACCAAAATTATGAATAAATCATCATTAAAAAGTCAAGAAACATAATTTGTGATCAATAAAAAATCTAATCATGTTTTGATTAAAAAAAATTGGGTAGAATTTCTTGTTTTGGCTGGGTCGAATAATAGAAATTAAATATATTATAAAATATAAATAAGATATAAAACTTCTCTTACAAGAGAATAGATCAATTGACAAGATTCATCACACACGTTTAGATTTGATCACTAAAAAAAAGTCTAATTTTTATAATTTATCATCTCTCTCTTATTAAACACAATATTTCTTTAAGAGATATTAGTTAAAAGAATTTTTCGTCATTATCTTAAATTAACCAATAGGGAAAATATTAGGAATTGATTTTTTTGAGACTAAGTCAAAATTAATATCTTTGATTTTGTGAGGTTTACCCTTTATAAGTGCCTCCACTAAAAAGTTAGGCCGCATACTAAAATTCATTTAACCCGATCTCACTATAAAAGATTCATACTTGAGGTGAAGCAGCGTATATATAGTATATGAGATGGAACTTATCTTAATTTTTTATTAAATAAAAGTTTATTTTGGATAAATAATATATTGACCTATTCAAAGACAACTATGTACAGGCCAAAAACCAAATTACCTCCAAGTATGAATAATTATAAAATTCAAGAACCAACTTCCACGAAGAAAACCAAATTACCTCCAAGTATAAAAAGGTTATGCATGCATGAATTTGAAAGAATTTTTCATATCTATTCTTCATATTTTTAGAAGTTTTTCTCAAAGGTTTTGGTTTTTTTGAAAGGGATTAAGGAATAGATGGAAGATTCAAAAGAATAAGAAAGAAGATTGTTTTTAAAGACCGAATCATAAGAGTTCTTTTCTTTTCTTTCTTTTTGGATTTTTTGTATTATTATTTTGAATCTTTTAAATACACTTTTGATGGTTTTATTTTCTTATTTTATGGAGTAGATTAGTTTATGCTAAATAGTAGATAGATCTTAAACCAATGACTTGATATTTTTATTTTAGTTGATGTTTATATTATCATGAGAGTTATGTTTTATTTTTTTAATGATTTTATGTGTTTGTATTTGATTAATTGTTGAAATATAGTGATGTTTCAAAAAGAGAAGTAATGTTAAATAATAAATTAAATGATAAATTGATTTTGCTCTATTTGTGAGTGATCTATATATAAAACATATCCATAAATTGAATGTGATTAGTCTCGGTATGAGTTGTTGGATGTTTATGTACTTGTTTAAATGTTAGTCTACATATGAGGGTTTAATTGTAACGAATTCGTCTTAATTGAAGTTAATAAAGAATAAACCCAAGGATAAATATTTGAAGTTGATTAATTTTAAGATAGTTAATTAAACCCAAATAAGAATATTTAAATAATAGAAATGTCATCGTCTAATGAAAAGTAATAATTAAATTTCTTTTATATAAATATCATGTCAATAATTGGTTTAATTTAAATCAAATCTTTAGCATATTATTGACATATTTAGAAAAACCTTAACTTTAGATTAGACTCTTCTTTTCTTTTTATTCTTATTTTAAAAATTATTTTAAATTAGAATTTAGTTAGATAAAAATCTATAAATTTGTTATTTTCTTGCTTTAGATATTTTAGTTTAATAATTTTAATTAAGTGATAATTGTTCTCTATGGGATTAATGCTCTAGCTATTATTATATCATTACTTGATCACGATCGGTACACTTGTTATTGTATTAAATTAGCACCAACCGTCCTCGGAATACCTTGCTTATTAATGTACTATGGCAGCACTAATCCACTTTTTTAACAACAATGGCATCTTAAGATCTCCATTCTTGGATAAACTATGTGGTAAGAGCTCATATTCCATGATGCGTGAATTCTTTTGAGTACCCAGGAAGCTTTATGCTTCATGCCCAAAGCTTCGAATCCTCTACTTTTCAGCCATTTGACAATGTCTCCTGCCGTAAGCATGTGATGTTTGCCCTTCACACCTCAAACACCAACCACCAAGAAGAAGGAAACCTAACGTCTGTTTGATGGTGTTGAAATTGCACCCAAAAAAATGTAAAATTTAAAAAAAAAAAATTGTGTTTGTTTTCCTAAAATTTAGTTAAATAAAATTATAATTTCATTCAAATAAGTCTATGTAAAAATTTTATAAAATAATTGTTTGGACAGATTTATCCGGCCACGTGGATATTTTTTAAAAATTTTGTATTAAGTGGATATTTTCTAAAATATGTATATGGATATTTTCTAAGATCTTCATACTTATCCAACGAAGATTTCAACGCTTCAAAGAAAAAGTCTCGCTTGTTCCACAACTGCCGGAGGAAGAATTGCCAGAAGAAGAGGTAGACGTTGTTTTACAACCGCCGGATGAAATCTCTCCTCTAAGGGTTATCCCACTTCTATAAAAAAGCCCGGTGATATTGCTGGAGAAGAAGGGGCTCGTTGCATAAAAAAAAGTGAAGAAAGAAGCGAAGCAGTCAAAAGAAGAAGGAAGGGGAGGAGCCCCTCGCCAGAGACCCATCTCCGGCGACCCCCCAACCAAGCCGAGAGCCACCGCCAGGGAAGGCTGAAGCCACCAAATTGGAAGAAAGAAGTCACC